>MU260719.1:0-40000 GCA_020310875.1 Ceratopteris richardii
AATCCATGGATGGAATTTAATGTCTTTGAACAAGCCTAAGCCTTCCTTCTCTCTTTTCACATGGATCAGACATGAATAGCCTCAAAACATGCCTCATAGAGGGACTCACATGAAGCCCCCTCACACGAATCCAGTCTATCACAACATCCAACTCTCCCTTACAAATGAGGGTAGAGCAAGCTTGATTTTAGAAGTTGATAATTTGTAAGCATCCTTATTTATCTACAAAATCATCTAATTGCATCGTAGCCATGGCGAGCTTAGGAACCTTTCTTCCAAGTGGCTTGCTTGTCGAGGTTGGCAATCTAGTTGATATCAAGACTATGGTTTGCATCTTCCATCACATTGATCTTGGGTCTCTAGAGTCCTCCACAAAGATGATTACCCTATTCCTGTTGATATATTTCGGTAGTGATGTGTGTGAACACTCTAGGATTGCCGAGGCATTTTTTTCCCTCTTTAGGAGGTTTTTTCCTCCGGCTTGTGTATATGACTATAGCCCTTACTCGTTACTTATCTTTGTACATTCTAGTGGTAATACATTGAGTATTGTGTGTATGCTCCAAGCTTCTTCTTCTTCGATGTGTTGTTTGCCCACTTCTATAGACCTTGAACTCCAACATTTGGTATGAGAGCAGGTCGTCAGTTCATCTAGGGCATCGTCAATGCCCCTTCGGTCACAATTTCAGAATCGCACAGAACTCTATGACCCTACTCACGGTGATTAGGAGGTCAAAACAGCTTCGCTATGTCGTACTCAAATCGTGATTTGAGCTCATTTCGGCCTCCAAACCACGATCACAGTTCTTATGTAGGCTATTTGATCTTTCTGTGCCAAAGCTATATACAGGTTTGGTTTACAAGTATAAGCATCTCAAAGTCTGCTACAAGTTTAGAAAAACTCAACAGGGTAATTGTATCCAAATTTTTGAGATGTAGTCAATTTTGCACATCAGGGTATTTTAGTGAGTGGTCATGGCTGATGTGGGGATAAGTTGGATGGTATGAATTACCCATTATGGGCTTATATGATGCATCATGTATTGGTCACAAAAGGACTATGGAACATCATCGAGGGTTTTTAAAACATCATATTCCCTATGTTGGCTGTTGGGGATAAGTTGGATGGTATGAATTACCCATTATGGGCTTATATGATGCATCATGTATTGGTCACAAAAGGACTATGGAACATCATCGAGGGTTTTTAAAACATCATATTAGACCTGCAAATATACGTACTAAAGTTGATGTAGAAGGCATTGAAGATGAGGATATTCTTCATGTTCCTATTCCTATGGCAGTTTCTATTGCAGCTATTGCAAAGCAAATTTGTTGGGATGGAAGAGATGCTTAGGCATTTGCATTGATAGCCTTGTCTATCAACCATGCCATTATTCCTCACATTTGCCCTTGCAAAATGGCTAAGGATGCTAGGGATACACTTACCACATTTTACCACACTAAGAATGAGGCTCATGTTGCTTACCTCCAAAAACATTTGGAGAGTGAGCATATGAATGAAGGTGATTCTATGGAAAGTTTTCTGACAAAGATGAAAGATTTGAAGGAACAACTAAGTTTTTTTTATGAATTCTTGCCTAACAATTCACTTGTGCAGAGTGCTCTCAATGGTCTTCCCAATTCATACCAGAGTTTTGCTTCTACTCGTTGTTTGATGATGAAAGGAAATCAGAGGCCTTAATGTTTGAGGAGTTAGTCTCTATTCTGTTACACGAAGATCATGTCAAATAGAATAGGTCCATTATGTGTGTTGTAGATCAAGCTTTCCTAGCTAGTCATAAGGGCAAAGGTAAATGGAGCTCTTCTACTAGTAAGCAAGAATCTGCTTATTCTGCACAATTGAAGAAGGAAGACAGAGAAGAGAAGAAAACAAAAAAACAGCAATTGTTATGCAAGTACTATAATGCAAATGATCATGTCGTAAAGAATTGTCCAAAACTTGCTACAAAAGAGTCAAAGAAAAAAGAGGTTGGAATGGTTGTTGTAGAGGTGTCTACAGTAAAAACAGAGTGTGCTAATCTAGTGTAGAATGAAGAATGGGTGTTTACTATTGTTTGCAATTTGGACCCATCCTCTCCTGGACAATGTATGTCTACATTAGAATGAGATATTTGGTACTTTGATAGTGGAGCAACCAAACATATTACCTCACAACACAATTTCTTCACCTCAATCAAGCCTACCCCTATAGGAAATATTGTCACATGCACTGAAAAATCCTCTTATCTTGTCATGGGAGTTGATAAGATCGTTTTGACTACTACTGATGGTATGCCTCTTTTTATAGGTTGAGACTCTAGTGCTGGTCCTAATGAGGAAACTTCTCAGCTTTGCAGGTTTCATGTCATGATGGAGAACATTCCATTTCTGATGGAGATCTACATTATACTTGTCGATGAGAGAGCCGATATTGAGCAGGCAAAAACTATGCCAAAATGGTTTGTATAGACTTTGCATGATAGTAGAATTAGATGCATGTTTGACATACCGTACTCATTCAGGCTATCACAATGTCTCTTTTGCCACACATTTCTATGTTATTGTTGCGTCTACTCTCTGTGATGAGAATGAGCCTGTTTTGTTTGATGAAGCACAAAATTTTGAAAATTAGATGGCTATTATCTAGTCAAAATATGATGCTATCATGAAAAATGGTACCTAGTCTTTATGTGACTTGCCTCCTTGCAAGAAGGTCATTGGCACAAACAGTTGATAAGTATAAGGCTAGGCTTGTTGCAAAGGGTTATGTTCATGAAAGAGGCATTGGTTTTGTTGACACCTTTGCACCTACATGCCGAATGACTACTGTTCGTAGGATTTGTGCACTTGAAGCTCATTAGGGTTGGAATGTAAATTAGTTGGACATTAAAAGATCATTTCCGAATGGTGACTTGTATGAAGAAATGTATGTTTTTTTATCCCCATGGCTTTGTGTAGAAAGGGCATGAAAACGAGGTATGTAGCTTAAAGAAGGCATTATATGGTTTATAGCAAGCACCACATGCTTTGTATGAAAAGATACATGCCTATCTAATTGCACATGGTTTTGAGAATATTCCAACTAAAAGCACCTTATATGTTAAGTGTGCTAATGATGTGCTTCTTATTTGTTGTGTATGTTGATGATATGTTGCTCTCTGGTCCTCCTGACAAGATTATTACTGATTTTAAGGCTGATTCGCATGCCTCATTTGAGATTTCTAATTTGGGGTGTTTGAATCATTATTTGGGCATTCAATTTATGCAAGTTGATGGTGGAATGGCTTTGTGTGAAATGAAATATATTCTCACATTATTGCAGTGTTTTGGCCTTGAAGACTGTAAACATATTTCCACTCCTATGGAGACATGTTTGGGATTGAGTTTTCATGATTTTGGAGATGCATTTGATGTTGTTCTCTATCAACACGCTATTGGATGCTTGATTCACTTATGCATTACTAGGCCATATATTCAATTTGTTGTCTCACAAATGAGCAGGTTTATGCATTGCCCTGGTGTCAAACATTGGCAGGTGGTTAAGCGAATGTTTCACTACTTGGGTGATACCTAACTACTTCGATTGTTTTATCCCAAGGGGGATCACTATGGGCACGTTTACATGCTTTTTTTGACTCTGAGTGGGCTAGTTGTTATCTAACTCCTCTGACCACTAGTGGCTTTTGTTTCATGCTTGGTGGCTCATGTATATCTTGGTTGAGCAAGAAGCAGCCTACTATGGCCACGTCTAGTTGTGAGGTTGAGTATACGGCAGCTTTCACAACGACTGTTGAGTGTGTGTGGCTCAAATGCTCTATGGCTGATTTGGGTGTTGGTCACTCTTCTTGCACCACCATCTTCACTGATAGTTAGAGCACATTGGTGATTGCAAGGAATCCTATGTTGCATGCTCCCTCTAAGCACATTGAGGTGCTTCATCATTAAGGGAGAGCCTATGTGCTAGATCAGCTTGGAATATGTGCGCACAAGAAGAACATTACAAACCTTTTCACAATGGCTTTATCTACGGAGAAGATTGAGGCTTTCTGAAAAGCTTTGGGCTTACTTCCTTTTCGAGGTGGATTCCACATAGCTTGGCACTTCCTTATACATAAGTGCTAGCTCCTTGTCCATTGCATCACTTCCTAGGGGGGATTTGTTGTTATATTTAGGTAGTGATGTGTGTGAACACTCTAGAACCACGTGGGCACTTGTTTCTCTCTTTGAAAGGTTTCTTCCCCCAATTTGTATATACACCTATAGCCCAAAGGGGTTACTTATCTTCATACATTCTAGTGGTAACACATTCAGTATTACCTTCTTTTTCTTCCTTGTTGTTCATGTGCTTCCGTAGACCTCAAACTCCAACAATCCCTCGTTGTGGGTCGAGTTGGACATGCCTATGTTTGCGAATGGACTCATGGCTTTGATACATCGGTAGCCTTCTCTTTAGCTTTCATTCCTAGGAAAATGTTAGAACACAACTCTATCAGATGTTATAGAGTCCTACTAACTTAAATTTTTCATAGTCATATTTTGTTGAATTTGATTTTGTTGAGTCAGATTTCGTTCAACCAATTTTTTCTATGAGTAGTTACATCTGTTGGAATAGCAAGCTTGTTGTATGCTTGAGATAAATATGATCTACATCAAAACCATCATTTGGATGATATTTTAGATATTCACTAAAGAGTGTTTTATAATTGCACTTATTTATTGTATTAAGTGATTGATCACATATGATCACACCCTTATGTAAGCTGCAGAAACAATACCTTTTTAATAGGAAACATAAAAGGGTCAAAAATCATGAGTTAGAGGTGGTTATGATTTTTTTCAATCAATCATTCAATCAGCCACCAAAAGTAGACCTATATTAGTTTCTCTAGATTACATGAAAAGATCTCAACCAATTTGAACTTCGAAAGCCGCCTTTTCTCAAACAAAAACTCATCAAAAAAGGCGTGGATAGATCCTCAAGAGTCTATATAATGAATCAACACATTGTACACGATGTACTTGAAGATGTCCAAGCAATATACATATACTTTGGTCAAAAAGAATCAACATGGAGAGGCTATTGCTCTCTCTATAGAGCTCCAAATCGAGTGATTGAGCATTAATTGGAAAGATGTCATCTAGTTTATGTAAGTAAATTTTCAACTCGTATGCTTTAGCAGATTCATAGAAATTATAGATTGTAAATCTTGGGGTTACCTTCTACATGCTGCTAAAAAATAGGAATAACCACCAATCAAAGTTAAGTTGATTCCTACTTCATAAGTTATTTTTAATCAATGCTTTTATACAATATAGGAAACAAAAACTTCTTATGAGACCTCATTAAGAGCAATTTTCTCAATCTCTAACTATCCTCTACTCTGAGTATTTTTCAATCAGAACTTCAATTCAGATTCAACAAAGTTTTCTATGAGCTAGTCAAGCTACAATTCATCTATTTTATATCAATCTATTCTTTTTTATGTTCTTGAATACCAATTGAGTTTCATTGCACTAAGCACAAGTCTAAAAGTTCTAGTTTACCTATCCAAAGAGCTAGAGAAATTCTTGTGCACATTTGCTGGACCATCTTCGTCATCTGATAAACGAAGTCTAAGCTTCTCCAAATCTCTCCCATCTCTTTCAAAAAGCACGTGGGTTTTTTGTGATGGCCTACTTCTGTGGCTTTCAGCATGAGCATTTACCCTTGTTTCCCATCGATATAGATTCTCAACTCGGATCTAGCATAACTATAAACAAAGATTGAGTTTCTACTTCTTTTAGGTGAGTGGTTGATTCACATGATCCACTACTCAAGCCTTCTGAACGAGTGCTTTACATGTCCCAAGGTTGTTCATCTTTTGAAGGCATGTGCCTTGAGAACTAAGCATCTAACTCAAAAGCAATTGGGGAAGGAGGCTTGGCGACCACTTTCGCAAGCCTCTCATCCTCCTTCACCCTCATTGATTCCTTTCTGCTGCTCACCATAAGAGGAGGGTGGGTCTCTTCTTCATTCTAGTATCCAAGCTACCAATAGTGCTCCCACTTCCTCTGACATGGGTTGGTGAGAGCCTCGGCATTGGAAGTAATTTGGTTGCCAAAGCCATCCAATTCTCTATCAGAGATACCTTCCCATAGCATAGTTCAAGAGGATTTTCCTATGGACCCTAGCGCGTAGTGCTTAAGCATTTTCTATCCCCACCTTCCTGATGCCATCTTCTGTGCCTTCTCCATATGATCCCAACCCCACCAATGTCCTTTCGGGGGCCTTGTACCTCTTCTTGACCTTTGCTAGCACCTCATACCTTCTATCTTGGCCCTTCCTAGTCCCTTGAAAAATTTTTGCTAAGTGGGGCTGTCCATGAGGATGGGTCTCCCCTGCCCACCCCTTTCTCATTTGATATGTAAGCAATGAAAGCTATCCCACTAGGTTTCGTGCATTTTGATTACCATTTATGGGGGAGAGATTTTGTTATGCAATTTCGAGCTTTCTTTTTTGTGTGAAATAGGAATTTCTCACATCACATGTTAGGTTTCATGTTATGGATCTTCCATCCCACAAGGAGACTACCTTTGAATTGGTAATTTCCTTTTTGTTTCCTTTATGTGGGGCTATGCAGCTGGGGTGGTTCTCTTTGGGAGCCATTGCGCTTTGTTGTAATAGGCCTTTTGATAGTGAAATAATTCATTTTGAAGTTTTCAATTTGCATTGTGGAGGTAGTGTTTAAAATGAATAATTAGGTCATTTTATGGATGCAAGAATAATTTGGGGATGAAAAGTTTGATATTCTCTCTCTTAATCTTATCCACATCATGTTTTCTAGTTGAAAGTTAAACGTGAAGATGAAAGAATTAAGAGAAATGTTGTATGAGAGAACGGTAGAGCATACATGAGAGGATAAAAGTGTTTCTCTGAAAAACTTTGTGGTTCATGTTTTAAGTACCTTGTATAAAGCTCTAAATCTTGTTGATTGTAATAAAATGCATTGATTTTATTCTCTCGCTGGAATTTCTATACTTTTAGGGCTCAAAAGTGATACTTGGAGGCATATTTGGATCTAGGTCATCTCTAACACTATTGTGCATATAAAAAAGTTGAACATTTTTGTGTATCAAAAGCTCAAGACAATTCGTCGCCATTTTTAAGTTACAATGCTTGGAAATGTGTCATTTTTTTAGGTACTTAAAAAAATGGGCTTCTCTATTTGTATTTGAATCCATGGTTTGGAAGCATACATGTTGCTTTGCACACTTATGAATATCTTTTTATATGTCTTATCATGGGTTTTCTTCTATTTTTCAACAAGTACCACTACAAAAACCACATGACTACTACAAATGCATGCTTTAATGAAAGTTTTTCTTTCTCTATTTGGTGGATCATCCACTTCCTTGGAAATGGTAAACTTTGTTTTGAAGGAGATTTTCTATGTCAAGTAGTGAGAGACCAGAAACCAAGGAACTACCTTGCGATTGAGAGTGAGAGTGTGATTCAGATTGCAAGTGTGAACTAGATTTTGATAGCTTGGGGGTAGTCAAGTGGTAGGGGCTTTGTCAGAAAGCTATTTTCCAAAGCTATTGTATCGATTAATTCAAATCTATAATACGAAAACTTCTCTTTCTTTGAGTCATATCTTATCTAGTCTTCGGCGTCAGATTTTCTCTTTTTCCTGTGCTATTCTTGAGTGATCAAAATATTTTGATTGAGGATAACTTGTGATTAAGGAAACACTACATTTGTCCATGCTGAGATCATTAAGTTTTCTCACTAGCTTGGAGGCTTGATCTCACTAACGTATTCATTAGTTCTTGGGATACAATCCACCTTTTGTTCATTCCTAGTATGGAGGAGGGTTAGCTTATTTTGTATGTGATTGCAATTATTGAGACTGCACCCAAGTATATGTATATATATCCATTTCTGTAGGGATTTGTGAGAGCATCTACGTTCATATCTAGAAGGAATGGAATCAAATTATTCCCAATCCAAACTATCCTTGAAGATGATCCCTTTCATTTTTGTAGGATTATCTTGATTGCCTCATCTGCATAAGGATTCTCTCATGGAACATTAAGGGACTAGATAGGCAACACTTTTTGTACTACAAGGCCTGCCTTCTATAGGAGCTTTAGTAGTGTTTGATTGGTGGGTCCATTGATTTTCTAATGATATAGGAACATGATCTTTCACTTAGTCATAAGTGGAAATGTAGAAAACCTCTATAGAGACATTTGGAGGTATTTTGGTTAGTTGGGTATGGACCCAATGGCTATGAGGGTGGTGTATATATCTTTCTCGAGGAGTCATTGCAGTTGACAATCATGGATAGAGCGAAGATTATCCTTGGTAGGGCCACTTCTTTGATCTTATTTCATGGGGGCAAGAGATATGGGTTATTGATTTTATATGCCCTGAACTATGAGAGTGCTCATGTCACTATATGGTCCCAAATTACTGATGTTGTTCAATATGCTGATTCTTCATGATGTGCGGGTGACTTCAACATTATTGAAGTATGTTCCATTAGACCACTATGCTTGGCTCTAAACGTTTTTCTTGGGAGAGACTATGTTGGATCTTGAGATTTAATGATGTATGGCACACTAAGGGCTTTATTAAAGATAGGGAGGAAACATGCAATTTTCATTCTCTGACAAACGGATTGGAGGGTGAATCTCTCTAGCATTGATGGAATAAACATCAGTGATTTATTGGTTGATTCGGTTTGTAGGACCTACATTATGGTGGTCTCTTGGTTTTCTTATCATACTCCTATGCTTGTCTACTTTGAGGACAAGGACACTAGAGGTTCCAAGGTGTTGTGGATTCTTGAGGAGGTTTCAGCTTGATGGAAGCCTCACCGATCAGGTTGAGGTGTTATGGTCCTAATTGTCATGGGGAAAGGGATCTCAGGCTCATTGTCTTGTGACTAGCTTGCAACTCATTAGCTTTTTCTTACATGAGGAGTGTGGCCAATGATTGCCTCCTCTCCAAGAGAATGAGTGCTACTTACACAAGGTTTTTGCATCCCTTCAATGAATCCTCAAGTGTTGTCCACACTCTGAGTGGACTAGCTTGCAAGTTTCCTAGGCATAGCAAGACTTGGGGAGGTCAAGGATAGGTGATCATTCTTTTTGCATCACACATAGGTCTCTCATTGGACTAAGGTTCCTGTCCTATCTCACAAGAGATCTTCTCAAAGGTTTCTTTATTCCATTCGCATGGTAGGACCATGTGGCTCATCCAAATGGATGGGTCCTATGTTATGGAGCCTTTAGAGCTTAGAGAGTGCCATTCAATTTGACCACCCCTTGTTATATGAGGAATCATCCTCTAAGACTTCATAGGAGAGGAGACAATTTGTCTTACAACATGTGTAATGCTCTATGATAGATGAGATGCATAGTTTTCTTCTAGCCCCATTTATTGATAGTGAACTTTTTTATGTATTTCTTGGAATCCTTAGAGACAACTTCCCATGATGAACGTCTTTCCTCTAGTTTATTTCTCACTTATTTTGGTGTCCCTAGCAATAGGATCCATCTTGCCTTCTAGGAGCATGATAGGGAGTCATCTTTCCTAATCTCGCATTGAGGATCGGATCTTCCTCATCCCTAAGGAGGGCGCAAATGGATGATATTAGGCATTGGTGGACAATCATGTTTCTCAAATTGGCATACAAAATCCTTGCGAAAGGTCTAAGTTTGAGATTACAGCTGCTTCAAAAGGCTTTGACTCATCTAATATAGACTTGTTTTGTGAAGGATTGTAGTATCCTTGACAATATTGTTACCTTATAGGAAGTTATCCCCCTTGCCTAGATGTGTGATAAGCTACTTGTAGTGCTTTTGTTGCACTTTGAGAAAGCCTATGATTGGGTTAACTAGGCTTTTTGTGAGGAAAATGTTTTCTGTATGGGATTTCTTGCTAGCTCGATCAAGGGTTTTTGCTTCCCTCTCTCGCTCTACCCATAGTGAAGTTTTGATGGCAAGGGATCACGGGGGAGCTTAAGCATTTTGTGTTTGGTTTGGTAGGGTTGGCCAATTTCCCCAACCTTGTTTGTCTTCTTTGTTGTGGCCATGAGCATCTTCTTGGCTCCATAGGATGCTTTATCGTAGGGTATTAGGCTCCCATTTAGAGATTAGATGTTATTCAATGTTGAGTTTAGTGCTCAAACAACCATTTACTTGGAGGGCCAAGAGTCCAATATGATCACATTTCAACATGATTTCGAAAGATTTTGTTATTCTGCTAGTGCCAAAATCAATTTTCATAAGTCTTTTGGATTTCACATTGGCCCACATGCTCTTCCTACATGGCTTCTTTTTTAGCAGCTTTAGTCGGTTCCCCCTAGAATGATGGTTAGATACCTTGGATGCCATATTGGTCTTGATCTTTCGATAGAGCAAAAAATCTCTCATGTGCTAGGAGGAAGCTTTTCCATTTGAGTAGTGCCCTATTGTCCCTCGTTGGGAGGGCATTGGTGGTGAACTAGGTTCTCCTCGCTACAATGTGGTATGCCAACTCTTTTGAAATCTTCTCAAGTTCTTGTATTAGCTTGATTGAGTTGCTAATAAGGAAGTATTTATGGCATCATAGGGATGGTAGACTCACTCGGGCTTAACTTTTCTAGAAGGTCATCACACTTCGCCTTTAGTGTGGTGGCCTCTGGATCATTTACCTTGCTTATTAAAGCAAAGCTTTACTGTGCAAGTTTGTTATTTGTGGTTTGCTTCTTGACCCAGAACGTTGGAAGGATTTTATTGTTCAATGGTTGGGCCTCTTTGCTCATGCCACTAATGGGCCTTGGCTACCTGAGATCATATGGATTTTCATTGAGATGAGGCACATGGGCTTCTCATTGCAGAGGAGGGATCATTTTTCTTATAGTAGCTTGTGGTCTTAGGACCAACTAGGAAAAGCTCTTATTCTGCACCCGCCCTCATGTATTGTGGATCACCTCTGTCTTTCTATTATTTTGAGTTCCTTCATCCACATGGAGAGGGTTCATGGTTGGATATGCCCCTCATGTTTCCTAGGGAGAGTTCACAAGGGGTCCTGGGCATACTCTAGCATTGGATCAACTTTAGGAGTAGTGTCATTGAGGAGCAAGATTAAGAGAGATGTATGATAATGCATGTTGCACCCTTGATGATTAGAGATGTTGAGGATTATATCCCAAGGGACTATGGAACGCAGGTTGATTCATCACACTAGGCAACCTATTTGGGGGCATCACTCAGACTAAAGTCCTAATTTCTCCTTGGGGCATTACTCTAAATGTGACTCTCTTCTTTGATGTTGGCAATGAGGGACGGTTGACCAACAATTTGATGGAGTATATGATCATTGTGGAGTGCACCTTTTAGATGATTTGGGTGGTTGGCACTCGGGTTAATGTTTGGAACATTGATCCTAAAGTGCTAGATATTCACACCCATCCTTGTTGGCATCTTTGGATCTACGAGGCTAAACCGTTATCCCAACCTTCTTTGGGACCTAGGGAAGTGGCATTGGAAACATACTTTCTCCCCTCTAGAGGCTTGTAGGTTTCATTTTTTCAGTACATTGCTAGGTTGCGTTGGTAGATCACTCAATGACATCATCCCATCACTCAGATTGTGGTTGATGATGGAGAGTGTTAATATCCAAAAGAAAAGCTATTCTTGATGTTAGACCACCTCTATATCAAGAATAACTCTAAAATTCAACCAATTTTGGAAGACAAGTGCTAAACTATCAAGACTTTAGCTAATTGTGAAGAAGGTCACGTCACAAAAACGTTTGCTGCACATTATTCACTCATTGACTATCAAATGTGTATATTCTCTGATGAAACTTTGTATGACGTGTTTCCTAAAGGTTTCACACCTCCTCCAAGTTAAAATATCTCAAAATGCTCAGTAGATTATGAGAAATGATCCAAACAATCTACCTATGTCTAAAAGTGCCTTTTTGTAGAGTCGACTTTGACACCTACAACTTCTAACACATAGTTCTCCCAAACTAGAACTTTTTTAAGCACATGCTTTTAGACACAGATGGCTTACCTTCCAACTTAGATTTTGACTCCTTGTTTGTGCAAAACGTTACACTGTGCACTGAGAACTGATCAATTGTTTGACCATTGAGATTGCCCTTGTTTCAAAATTACTTCTTCACATATAACTGTTCCTACACATAATTCTCTCAGCCTCTTTGCAATTAGGCTCTCAAATCCTAATCATACATGCATTATCTATGGAATTAGATATCTACAAAAGGATTTTTGATATAATCAAACACAGAAGGAGAAATGGAGAAAAGATAAACATGTAATTCTTTGAAAATTATTTCTATTCAACTCATCATACCTCTGATGGATGATACACACAATACTCATGATCTATTCTTTTCTATCTCATATATACTTCATCTCTCACACCTAATATGACCATATACACGTATATATATATATATATATATATATATATATATATATATATATATATATATATATATATATATATATATATATATATATATATATATATATATATATATATATATATATATATATATATATAGATATATATATATATATGAGTATTGATTCATCACTACTTCAAGTATTTTGAAGTATTTACAAAACTAATGTACATATGTTTATAGAACTTTTCTTCATGAACCTTCACTTAACTTCATGAACTTAGACTTCAATCTTTCCTTCATGTCTTCAGTTCTAAGATTCTCACCAATTGTTGATTTTCTTGCTCCAAAATCTCCCCCTCAATCATCAATTGTGATTACCTGCATCTTCTTTATTCCTGCCATATCTTTAAACCTATGCAACTTTGGTCCATCCAAACTCTTTGTCATCATATCTGCAAGATGATCTTTTGTAGGAGTATGTATGACTTCTATTTCTTTATCAACAACCTTCTCTCTCAAAAAATGATATTGAATCTTAATATGTTTAGTCCTAGCATGAAACACAGGATTAGCTGCCAAATATAAAGAACTATATTGTCTCCACAAATGATAGGAGTACTCTGAATAAGAGTCTTTAGCCATATGAATTCCTTTGTAGCTTCTACCATGCCTTTGTATTCTGCTTCTATAGATGATAAAGCAATTTCAAAACTCTTCATAAGAGTCTTTAGCCATATGAATTCCTTTGTAGCTTCTACCATGCCTTTGTATTCTGCTTCTATAGATGATAAAGCAATTGTATGTTGCTTCTTAGAACACAAATAACTTATCTCCCACATAACACAAATATCCATGGGTTGATCTTCTATCCTCAAAGTTACCTACCCAATCCGCATCACTATATATCTTGATTCTTGTATTGAAGTAAACCCATAGTACAAACCTTCTTTAAGTGTGCCTTTGATGTACCTAAGTACTCCCTATCCTACAATCCAATGTTCCTTTCTAGGACAATGCATGAATTGATATAAAACTCCAACTGCATTTAATAAGTCAGGCCTTGTTAATGTAGCATAAATCAAGCTACCAGCCCAAATAAAGCTTCATGTCTTTGAGTTCTTCTCCTCCATATCTACTCAATCTATGATTCACCTCCATTGGAGTTGGTGCTATCCTGCAATCTTCCATTTTAAATTTGATTAGCAAATTTTTCAAATACCTTTCTTGAGTTACATATACTCCATGTTGAGTATATGAAACCTCCAATCCCAAGAAGAATGAAAAATTTCCCAAGTCAGTGATTTTGAATTCTTTCTCCATCTGCTTCTTAATCATGTGTATACCTTTGTCATCTGTTCGTGTAAGTATTATGTCATCAACTTATATACAAACATAAATAAATCCATCCTCACTTGCTTTAACTAGCAAGCTACTATCTGCCTTAGATGCTTGAAACCCAAGTTTCCTCAAGAACTTTGCAAGCCTATAATTACATACCCTTGGGGCCTGCTTCAAACCATACAAAGCTCTCTTGAGCTTACACACATGATCCGGATACACTTGATCTTTGAAACCATCTGGTTGTTCCATGTAGACTTCATCTAAAATATAACCATTCAAAAATGCATTCTTCACATCTAATTGAGATAATTTCCAACCTTTGCAAGCAGCCATTGCTATGAGAGTCCTTATGGTTGTCATCTTTGCAACAGGACTATAAGTTTCATCATATTCCACACCATATATCTGTGCATATCCTTTTACAACAAGCCTGGCTTTGTACCTAGATACACTTCCATCTACAAACCTTCATGTTTTATAGACCCATTTACATCCAATGATCTTTTGATTATTTGGTTTAGGAACCAAATCCAATGTTTCATTCTCCATCAATGCATCATATTCTTCCTGCATAGCTTTTTCCCAATTATCCTTTCCTTTGGCTTCATCATATGTGGATGGATCTTCATCTGGTTTTATCACATAAGCATAATCTTTAGTAGTCAAGAATGAAGTATCATAGATATACCTTCTAGCTTGCCATTTGTGCCTAGATGACCTTCTGAGTTCTCTTCTTCTTGAAGTTTCTGGTTCATCATATTCTGGATCAAACCTTGGCCTTTCTTGTACCTCAACTTGTCCTTCATTACTCTCTTCTTCATCACATATTTAAACCTTTGATTTACCTTTCTTTTGATTCAAAATTTCTTCATTACTTGCATAAACACTAAGTGTACCTGCACACCAAGTACCTTTCTCATCAAATGTAACATCCTTCGACACAAGGAATTGCTTTGTGGATGGACTCCACAACCTATAACCCATCTTCTTGTCATCATAGCCAATAAACACATACTTTTCTGCTTTAGGTTCCAATTTATGCCTCAACTGAGATGGCACATATGCATATGCCAAACATCAAAATACTCTGCAATGATCCAAGGTAGGTATCTAGCCCCACCAAGCTTCATATGGTGTCATACCTTGCAAAGCTTTACATGGTAGCCTATTGACCAAATATCTAGCTATATTTACACTCTAAGCCCACAAATAATTGGGACAGTTTTTCTCCTTCATCATTGATCTTGCAAACTCAACAAGAGTTATATTTCTTCTCTTTGCTACCCCATTTTGTTGAGGATAGTACCTACAAGTAACCTCTCTCTTTATACCTACATTCCAAAAATAATCACTTAATTCATTTGAGAAATACTCTCCCCCTCCATCTGATCTTAACCTCTTCATTTTTTGTCCTCTAATTCTTTCTGCATATGCATGATAGTGTTTGAATGTACTAAACACTTCTGACTTGTCTTTGATCACATAGATTGTGATCCACCTGGTAGCATCATCAACATATATGAGATAATATCTTGAAACATTTATACTAAAGTCCTTTGAAGGACCCCACACATCTGTATGTATCAATTCGTCTTTCTGAATACATAAAACCATGCTTATTATATGATTGCTTATGAGCCTTACCTAACTGACATGCTTCAGAGTTGTATGTCATGTGTTGACTTGCAACATTAGGTAATCCAAGTACTGAACCATTATTAATCATCTCTTCGTTACCTCTTTCATTGAAGTGTCCAAGCCTTTTATGCCAAAAATCCAATTCAGACACCTTTTGCTCTCCATATGTGAACATAGCATGTCCAACATTACCTTGTATTTTTAATGTGAAGAGCCTTCCTTCCTTCTTTCTTGTAACAAGTTTCTTATACCCTTGGCCAGGGTCTTCAACATAAACTCCATCATTAGTGAACCTTACCTCATACCCTTTTTCCACAATCTGTCCTACACTAATCAAATTCTTTGGAATTGTGGGAAAATACAAAACTTTAGTCAAGAGCGTACTTCCATATTTAGCTTCAACTGAACCAATTGACTTTACTTTGTGCTTTATATTATCTCCTTTTTGAACTGTGTGATTGATTGCCTTATGATCTAGATCAGTCATCAAAGCAATGTTTCCACTCAGATGATTGCTACATCTTGAGTCAATATAGAATACTCTCAAGTCTTCATGTGAGGCTTCACATGTTGCATTCATAATAAGAGTTGAATCTTCTTTCTGATCTGATGCATAATTGTAGTAAGTGTTATTATAGGATTAATTTTGGAAGTTTCTTCCTCCACTTCTTCCAAAGAAATTCCTACCACCTCTACCTCTGAAATTTCCTATCTAATATGTGCCATCTCTTCCTCTTTGATTAAAATTCTGATTAAAGTTACCATTGCTTTGATTATTATTCCAACATTCATGAGATAGATGATTGGTCTTACCACATATCCAACAAGCTCTGATATTATCTTTGTTATTTCTGCCTCTTCCTCTACTTCTACCACTTCCTCTTCCTCTTAGCAAGTTTTCTTGACTTGGAGTACCTTCATCTGCAACTGATTGTTGCTTTCCTTTGGTATCTTTCTTCTTGTCTTTAGAATACATTGCATGACCTGTACTCTTATCAACATCTCCTTTGATATGATTCTCAAAAGTTAGCATATGTCCTAACAATTGATTCAAATGAGGAGTGAAATGATCTAATAAAAGTTTTGTAGACAATATAAAAGGCTTCCACTTCTCATCTCTTCTTAGACCTGTGAGAATTTGTCTTACCAACTTATCGTCTTCAATATCTTAATCAAGTGCACCTAAAGAATCAGCAATGTCTTTCATCTTTGTCACATAATCAGATATTGATTGTGAAGTCTTCTTCTTGAATGTAGTAAACTCTGCCCATAATGATGCTTTCCTTGATTTGGTTGTATTCTGAAAATGCTCTTCCAAAGCACTCTATATATCATTTGCACTTTCAAGTCCTCTAATATGAGGAAGCAAATAATCATTCACTGCCATGTAGATTATGCTCCTTGCTTGCGCATCCTTCTTCATCCAAATCTTTAAATATGCAAGCTCCTCCCTAGTTGGAACACTAAGATCTTTAAACTCTGGCTTTTCTTCCTCTCTTGTTATGTATCCCATCGGATCTTTGCTCATAAGATGATCTTCCATCCTCATAGACCAAGCTGGATAGTTCTCTCTATCCAACTTCTCAATTTGGAGACTATCTCCCATCCTTTCTTCACTTGTACTATCAAATCTTTAACCTTATAAGGAATGAATATAGGTTAGCTTCAAATTTTAATCATTTTGATCCTTTTGATTGTTTTTGTGTGTCTCCCTTTAGCTTTTCTTTCACACTTTGTCCTTTTGAATCTTCAAAGTTTGAAATTTGTATATATAGAGTAGTTGGGGTCTTCCTTTTCTTCAAATCTGATGAACCCTACTCTGATACGACTGATGGAGAGTGTTAATCTCCAAAAGACAAGCTGCCCTTGATGTTAAACCACCTCTATATCAAGAATAACTCTAAACTTCAACCAATTTTGGAAGACAAGTTCCAAACTATCAAGACTTTAGCTAATTGTGAAGAAGGTCACTTCATAGAAAAGTCTGCTCCACATTATTCACTCATTGACTAATCAAATGTGTAAAGTTTCTGATGAAACTTCTTACAAGGTGTTGCTTGACATTGCACACCTCCTCCAAGTTAGAACATCTCAAAATGTTCAGTAGATTATGAGAAACGATCCAAACAATCTACCTATGTCTGAAACTGCCTTCTTAAAGAGTCAACTTTGACACCTGCAACTTCTAACACATAGTTCTCCCAAACTAGAACCCGTTTAAGCAAATGCTTTTAGCCATAGATGGATTACATTCTATTGAGCCCATGAAAGTCATCTTATTCATAGTCAACCATAATTAAATTCAACCATAGTCAAAGCCAAAGAAGTCAAAGCCAACATGTTCAAGGTCAAAGTCAACATGGGTGAAGTCAAAGTGTTCAAAGTTCGGGTGTGGAGGCACAGGTAGTGCACAATTAATTGTTCATAAAGGGTATAATTATAGAAAGTTGGTTGGAGGTTGCAGAGGTATTTCTATAGTTCCCTAAGGTTCAAAAGTGTTTTTAAAGTGTTTTGCAAGGTTCAAGTGAACCCTCTCTTAGGTGCACATTTGAGAAATTAGAAGGCAAAATGTGAAGGTATGTGAAGCGGCAGCTTACACAGAAGGGAAAGTATGGCCTCCCATAAAATTTTTGTTTTGTTCTAAAGTCACTACAAGACAAAAGAGGGATTCGTTGGCTGCCCAGATTTGGAGACAATCTTGGGACATCAAAGTGAGCACCAAGATACTCTAGCAGTTAGGAGCATACGTGAATCGACACTCAAATCAAGGCAAGGACTATTCTTGAGGGACTAAGCAAGGTGAGCATATTCTAAGCTAGGAAAGAGAGAGAAGTGCAAGAGACACATAGTGTGCGACACAGAGAAGTGAAGTGCAAGGTGTGCATGAAGAGTGACTGAGAAGTGTGCAGAGAAATGTTTAGCTATTCACCCGAAGGATCTCAAGGTCTCATTGAAGCTCTGCACGTGTGAACCGAAGGTGTCCATCCCTCCCCCTTATTGGAAGCTTGGTGCAAGGTGTGCACAAGTGCAGGCTTGGAGAAGGTAGAGGTTTGGTGCGAAGAAGGCCGACAGCAACAAGACCCTTGGGTATTTGGTATTTTCTGATTGAGCACTCTATGGTATTTTGCACAGAAGCATTGGTTTGTATTGTGCATCACCATTGTATTTGTCTTCTTATAATCAATCGATAGAGGCTTCCAGTGTGTATCTTTCTTCTTGTGTTTCCCTTTTCTCCTACAAACACTCAAATCCCTTCTTGTCCAAGAATTCCCCAACAAAATTTGGCACGCCCGATGGGACACCAAGGAGATTTGAGCATAGGGGAAGAAATATTACAGTGTGGAGAAGCATTATTTAAGTGCCAATAGTACTACTTCATTGGGCTAAGAGGTAAATACTCTCATCAATTATCTTATACAGGACTAAGCTCATGACCGCAACCCGGTCCCAAACATTGAGGGTCACCTGCAAAGCAATAAGAAGGAAGGTTGTTAGAAGATCCTCCAGTCCACTATCATCAAGCTCAATAGTAAAGAGCATGGTAGGTGAGGTACATTGGGAAACCCTACTATCAAGATTAAATATAAAATTTCCTTCTTTCAAGGGCTTAGCTCAGGAAGATCCAGACGAGCATATTAGAAGGTTTTTAGCACTATGCAAAACTAGAGGCTTGATGGGAAGAGAGGATGCCTTGTTGATACTCTTCCCTACTGCATTAGAAGGGTTAATAGATAAATGGTTCAGCAAGTTTGATGAGAACCATTTCACCACTTCGGACTTAATGAAAGATGCATTCAAAACTCGATTCCAGCATGGAAATACTACAGAAATCATCGTAGAGGAATTAGAAAACTTGAGACTGGGTCCAGGTGAAAAGTTTCTAGAGTTTGTAACTAGGCCCAAGGCACTAATGGCTAAGTTGCCAGATCCTCCAAATGATTTTTTTATTAAAAAATGGTTAGCTAAGGCACTTCTAGTGACCACACAATGTAAAATCAAGGAATTTGTGTTGCCAACAGCCTCCATAGATGAGTATCATCAACACAGCTACACCACTAGAGCAAATAAGGCAACAATATGGATCAATGTCTTCTCAACTTCCCTATTCTACAAAAATGGAGGATCTAGTAATCCAGCTAAGGAAAGAGCTGGACGGCTTAAAAAGGAATAAGCCCACAAAGAGGAGGAGAATATTGTTACTCAATTGAGGAGGGATATTGAGGAATTTAAGTTACAAAAGGAAGAGGAAGCCCAAGCAGAAGAACTGGGTCAGCTTCGACATGAGTTGTAGGAACTCAATGGGGGTGGCATCAAAAGTGGACTATGGTGTACCATGTGCAGCAAGCAAGCTCATATAATAAGTGAATGTCCTCTGTTAAGTGTAATTTGCTAGCTATGCAGGAAAGCAGGTCATGAGGCCCAAGAATGTCAATCAAGAGGAATGTCTGGAACAACATATTGGACAGAAGGAGGAGCCCTACCACCAGCTAATGTGATGGCGATTGCACGTAATCAAGGTAGTAATTACAACCCTACACATAGGGATAACTTTGGAAATGGGCCTAGGAGGCCAGTTATTTGTTTAAAATGTGGAGAATGTGGGCACTATCAAAGTAGGTGCACTCTACCAGAAAATGCCCCTGCCTGTAGGAAGTGCCCAAAGGCCAGAGACCACTATACTAATTGTTGTCCTAAGAACCAAGCATCTTTATCTAGGCCCCACATTCAAATGATTTCTTTGTGCAAAGAAGAAATGGTAGATCAAGTCAACGTGCCGTCTCCATCTACCAGGGTGGTGCAGTTAGAAGAGATTGAATCTTTTATAGTGTAGACAAGAAGCAAGGGGAAGGCTCCAGTGGAAATAGTTCAATAATCAAGGATTAATGGATTGAACAAAGATAAAGAGACATCTGAAGACAAAGCCACCACATGTGAAGGCAAAAGGAAAAAAGAAAATCTTATTGATACCATTGATGCCATTGGACATGCATTCAACAAGGCTCATGGGGAGTTTGATAAGTCATTTGGAGCCCATGCTCTTAAGGAATTAGAAGCTTCCAAACTACTCAAGTCCATGAAAAAGGAGGTTAGTATTTTTTATTTAATAAAATTGGATGGGAAATTCAGGTCAAAACTCTTGGAGATAATTGATGAGGTGTCCACAACAAGTTTAGTGGCAAAGGCTACTGTTATGCATAAAGGTAACATTGTAGGGGAAGCACCCCTTACAGATTATAAGAGCCCTCGGCTAACACTCTCTATCAAGGGTCATGTGTTTCAAGGAGTTATTGTGGCTCGTGGTTCTCGCATTAACTTGATGCCTGAACATACCATGAAAAAGATTGGACTACACCCTTCAAGACCTGCTAAATTCACTGTAACATTGGTACAACAAAGCATAGTAAAGCCTATGGGAGTGGTTCCTAGAGTCCCATTCAAAATACAAGGGACCATGTTTAATTTGGATTTTGTTGTTTTAAGGCTACCATAGGTAGAAGGAAGTTTCCCCCTGTTAATTGGGAGACCTTGGTTAAGGCAGGCCAATGTGGTACATGACTAGGGCAAGGACAAAATGTGGGTAAAGCAAGAGGGGAAAGAGTTACAGCAGATATTTTTAGAAGAAGGTCTAGATAACCAAAGACATACCAGCATGATGCAGACAATTGGTATTTGTATGGAAGAAGAATTGTTCGACAACCGAGAAGCAGATCTATTTGAAGGAGCAAATTTATATGAAGATGAAAACATGTTGGCTTGGCTCCATACAGAAGACCCATCTTCCTGCTATGGAAATTTTCCAAAATCAAGTAGAGAGGAAGCATATGAAGAAAAAGAGGACATCATTCAGGTTACTGATTCAAGTGAGACAGTCGTAGTCAAAGGCCATAAAAGAGAGAAGAAAAGAAAAGCCCTTAAGTGCAGCATTGATGAAGCTACTTCAAATCTTATATCAAGGGCTAGTTTTTTTTTTTGGATACTGGTATGGATATCATCTGTTATGTCAATCTTTATGATAGTAAGTGCAAGGCTCTACAAGGATGTGGAAGGAGTACCTGCAATTCTTGGGAAACAGAGGGTTCCATGGGATGAAGAAGATGGAATAGTAAAAATAAAATTTTGCACGTTAATTTATAAAGTTGTTGAAACAACGATACAAAAGATGCAGTATGGAGGAGATTATATTCTAATGAAAGATTTAGGGTACCCCAATCAGATGATCAGTGTGCCCAATAAGAAGACAAAACAAATGAAGTGCAATACAATTGGAGATTATGGAGGAGTTTCTCTTAGTCAACATATCAAGGCTCAAGGCCTACATCAACACAACTAAAGATTTATGGATCACCTGGAACTTGCAAAATTTGTCCAGATTGTACATAGGCTTCTCATGTCATTTTTGCTTAAGTTTTGGTTCCTTTTATCTATTTTCATGCTTGTTCTTTGAATTTTTAGTAAATTTAGCAACCATTTCATAGCCTTTGCATAAGTACAATTTTTTGGAAATTTTTGGGATTTTTTCAAGCATTTTTAGAAATTTTCTCGCATTTTTCTTCCTTTTCAAATGTCATTTTCTTGCCAAATTGGAGAAATAAAGGAATCTCTCTATGGTTTTGAGTGAGGGAATTGGCCTACACCTATAGGGAGTTTTTTGAGATTTTTTTGAGAGTTTTCTTGGATTTTTTTGATTTTTTTGGATTTTCTCCAAGATTGGATTTAAAAATAAAAGAGCCTCCACAGATTTTTTTTCGCCAAAAAAAAAACCCTCGCCCCCCGCCCCACCAACCCCCCACCCCTCCTACTGCCCCCCTCCCCTGCCTCCTCCCCCCCCCCCCCTGCAACCCCCCACCCAACCCCCACCATTTCCCCCCCACCCCCCACCGTTCCCACACCCACCCCCTATGGTTCCCCCATCCATCCCCCATTGTCCCCCCACCCACACCCCACGGTTCCGCCATCCACCCCCCACCCATCCCCCACCCACCCCCCACCATCCCCCCACCCACCCCCCACCCACCCCTCACCGTTCCCCCACCTACCCCCCACCGTTCCCCCACCGTCCCCCCACCCAACCCCCACCATTCCTCCACCCACCCCCCAACATTCCCCCACCCTCCCCCCATCATCCCCCCACCCACCCCCCATCGTTCCCCCACCGACCCCCCACTGTTCCCCCACCCACCGCCCACCGTTCCCCCACCCATCCCCCACTATTCCCCCACCCACCCCCCACTTTTCCCCCACCGTTCCCCCACCCACCCCACACCGTCCCCCCACCCACCCCCACCGTTCCCTCACACACCCCCCATCGTTCCCCCACCCACCCCCTAGTGTCCCCCCACCCACCTCCCACCGTTACCCCATTCACCCCCGATTGTTCCCCCACCCACCCCCCATCGTTCCCCCAACCCCCCTCCCCTTAAAATATATATATTTTTTTATTTTCTATGGTCCATGCTTTTGGCTCTAGATTGCACCTCAAATGGCCATTGTTTTCAAACTTGGGGTCATTTTCATGTATTTGGGCAGCTTTGAACTCATTTTCAGCATTAGTTTTTCCAAAATCCCACTTTTTCTATGACTTTTGGTCAAAACCCACATATTTTGAGCAAATTTCTCACCTATTTTTCATTATCCACATGGTCCACATAGTCTATTCTCACTTTGTTTTTACATTTGTTTCACAATTTCCTACATGCACCCCCTGTAGCTCTACTGTTTGATAATTTCGGCCCTCTATAGAGCCCATAATCCTACTCCCTCACCCTCCCTTTACCCTTCTACCCAGCCCCATCCTTAACCCTCCCTGCCCTATCAATCTCAGCCCCCTTAGCCCTCCCTTCCCCCTTCTTCCTACCCTCCATTAGCGCTCCTTTGCTTTTCCGTGCAACAAATTCCACTTTTGGGTTCTTCTCTGGTGTTTCTCTCTCCTGCTTTGGTGGACTTGGTAGCTGCTCAAGTGTCCTTTTGAGAATTTTGTAGCACAAGAATCATGGTGTCATATTTGCTCAGAGTTTTGGTTGTAGCTCTCTGGAGAGCCCATTAGGTGGTGGGCAACTGTTGAGCCCATAAAATTCGTATTGGTCAAAGTCAACCACAATCAAAGTCAACCATAGTCAAAGCCAAAGCGATCAAAGCCAACATGTTTAAGGTCAAAGTCAACATGGGTGAAGTCAAAGTGTTCAAAGCTCGGGTATTAAGGCACAGGTAGTGCACAATTAATTGTTCATAAAGGGTATAATTGCAAAAAGTTGGTTGGAGGTTGCATAGGTATTTCTATAATTCCCGAAGGTTCAAAAGTGTTTTTAAAGTGTTTTGGAAGGTTCAGGTGAACCCTCTCTTAGGTGCACATTTGAGAAATTAAAAGGAAAAATGTGAAGGTATGTGAAGCGGCAGAGTACGGAGAAGGGAAAGTATGGCCCCCCAATTAAAATTTTTGTTTCAGTTTAAAGCCACTACAGGACAAAACAGGGATTCGTTGGCTGTCCACTTTTGGAGACAATCTTTGAACATCAAAGTGAGCACCAAGATAATGTAGGAGTTAGGAGCATACGTGAATTGACACTCAAATCAAGGCAAGGACTATTCTTGAGGGACTAAGCAAGGTGAGCATAGTCTAAGCTAGGAAAGAGAGAGAAGTGCAAGAGACATACAGTGTGCGATGCAAAGAAGTGAAGTGCAAGGTGTGCATGAAGAGTGACTAAGAAGTGTGCAGAGAAGGGTTAAGCTATTCACCCCAAGGATCCCAAGGTCTCATTGAAGCTATGTGTGTGCCGACAGAAGGTGTCCATCCCTCCCCCTTATTGGAAGCTTGGTGCAAGCTGTGCACAAGTGCAAGCTTCAAGAAGCTCGAGGTCTGATGTAGAGAAGGCCGGCAGCAACAAGACCCTTGAGTATTTGGTATTTTGTTATTGAGCACTCTGTGGGATTTTGCACAGAAGCATTGGATTGTATTGTGCATCACCATTGTATTTGTCTTCTTATAATCAATGGAAAGAGGCTTCTAGTGTGTATATTTCTTCTAGTCTTTCCCATTTCTCCCACAAACACTCAAAAGACACATCACTTCTTCACATATAAATGTTCCTACACATAATTCTCTCAGCCTGTACGCTATTAGGCTCTCAATTCTTAACCATGGATGCATTGACTATGGAATTAGATATCTACAAAAGGATTTCAGATATAATCAAACACAGAAGGAGAAATGGAGAAATGATCGACACACAATTCTCTGAAAATTCTTTCTATTCAACTCATCATACATCTGATAGATGATACACACAATACTCATGATCTAGTCCTTTCTATCTCATCTATACTTCATCTCTCACACCTAATATGACCATATACATGTGTGTGTATATATATATATATATATATATATATATATATATATATATATATATATATATACACACACACATATGAGTATTGATTCCTCATTACCTCAAGTATTTTGAAGTATTTCCAAAACTAATGTACATATGTTTATATAACTTTTTTTCCTGAACCTCCACTTCACTTCATGAAATTAGACTTCAATCTTTCATTCATGTCCTCATTTCTAAGCTTCATATAATCACCAATTGTTGATTGTCTTGCTCCAACAGTTGAGTCATGGTAGCATATTGGGCTCACAAATGAGTTCCTCTTATCATTTTCACATTGGATTTGGGTGTTCAAGAGTCTCATCGAGTTATCCTCTTCCACTGGTTTGTTGCCTATAAGAGCATTCTTGTTATCACTTGGTTGAGCTTTGGCATCCGAACTCCAAATTCTATGGGTTGTGGCTTTCACCTAGAGTCTCAGTGGAAGTCTCTTTCGGACTAACAATTGGCACAATGGATTTGGCAGCAAGTTTTGAAACTTCTTACCTAGTGTGTGGGACTTAAGACCATCACTTGGGGTGTGATTGCTTGGGGCTCCCTGACTAGAACATCCTTGAATTACAAGCATGAGGATGGAAGTATGATTATTTTTCAAAATGGGCATATTGGCACCACTCAAGATCTTAGCATTTCCCCAATGTGATGATGTGCATGACCCCTACTAGGAGTTGACAAGCAACCTTACCATGTTGTTTATAAGCAAATCAAGATATCCATGCATCTTTGAGCAACACACATTTCCCCCAATCGAGATTGTTATAGATTCTTAGCTAGAGCTGATCCATACTCTATGGGACAATTGGATCATCTTTAGGGAGCTTATAGTGACCCATCCCATTGGTGGAATGCCATTTTTCAACACTAGAATAAAGGCCCCTTCTTTATCATTAAGGTTGATATTATCCATTGTATTTACCATTTGCATGCTTTGCTTCCCCCACGCCCACATCTCCTCCCCTTGCAGCTAGGTTTTTAGCAGTTTTGGGTGAGTGTTTGGGGTGCTTTTTCACCCTGCATACTCTTCATGGTTCTCGATCGATGTTTTAGCTTTTTTTATTAACTAATGAAAGGATCGTTTTTTGTGGAATAGAAGGCATTAGGTCAATCTTCAACAGTCCATTGGGAGAGTGTTGTACCAAAGCCTATCTACATCATATAGAAGAATACATATCAATTAATTTGACTTAGCATGAGTCCAATAGGACTGGCCTAGAGATAACCATGACATATCATATGAGTAGACTGTAGCTATGGATGTTGAGGCAGTGGTGGAGGATCCACATACTTAAAGAAGCTCCAAGTTTCTCCAAATATTACTCGTGAACTTAAGTGATGGATAATAGATGGAGAGGTAGACATTTGTGTGTGCATGTGGGAGGTTTTCATCATAGTGGTAAATGCTCTTATGATCTTTTGGAGTGATAGGAAAGGTTTTTACGTAGCCTAATGATTAAGTTTTAAGGGTGAGAAGGAGAAGGTGTTGGATTCAATCCCCATGAATGCATTAGGGAGTGTTTCTAGCGAACGATTCTTTGGATCTTCCAGAAGCATCCATTCAAGTTACCAAGTTCATTTAATCTTTACTAGTGATATCAAGGACACATCATACATCTTGTACAAGGCCGCTGACCAAACATTGTAATTTTAGTCTTTATTTGTCTACTGATGTAAATTTTGTTGAAAAATCCTAACAAAAAAGGAAACGTTGTATCTTCTAAATATTCACAACTTAATGAAATGATGCTTCAGGTGTGTAGACCGAAGATGACCTAGTATGTGCTAGTGTGTCTAGCCAACGGTGCTTCGGGCATGCTATTTCTACATATTTCACTATGTTTGGTAGTCTTGGCAATCTTTTGTCTTTCTTCCTATGACCTATTATCTAGTTACATGAGTGATTAAAGATTTGCATAGTTAATTTGGTTTATAAAGTATTATGGAACTCACCAAATAACAATGTAACTACATGAGTAAGAATCTGAATGACATTGTGATAGAATTGTGGTAGTAATTACTATTCAAGTAATCTCTTGACTAAAGACGATAGTATCTCTCTATTCTAGAAGTTTGGTAATAAAGTCTATAGAATCTGCTATGTATTCGAGTACAATTAATAAATTGGCTATAATCTGCTAGTTTGGAGAAACTAAGAGACTTAGATAATCTAGTTCATCCCACCCAAGAAGAGATATTTGACCTATTCTTACCCTTAACCCAAATGAAGTAGAGAAGTTAAAATTAGAAATCCCGCTAGGGACTGGTCCTTACCGACAACATCAAGTGAAACATACCCAAATCATAAGAGCAATAAGAAACCCATATGAGTGAACAATACATTAGGTCCATCACAAGGCATAACGAAAGATGCAATAGTACTAAACAAGAAAAGTGACACTAACGGCAAGGAGTCAAGCAACAAAGTAGCAAAACAAAAGAATTTTCCAATTTAAATTAGTAGACAATACTGAAATCTCTTCAACAAATTTCGACAAAATTTTAGATCTCAATGGCCCAATGGTGGGATCATGCATTCATGCAAAAATAAGGAAGGAAACAGATGTGGATATTTCAATAATCAATGAAGATCCCCTCCCAAAACCAACAAGTAGTAGAAAAGGGTAGATGATACCAAGTGAAATGTGAATTGCAATATATTTTTCAAGACTTTGGAGTAATAGGGAGATACTTGTGACTAGTGAGACTAAACCCCTTCAATACTCGAATTCAATCCCTCTAAAAAAGGGAGTGCAACCTACACCACAAGTATCCTCCACAAGTTTTGATTCTATAGAATTAGTAGAAACGATGGAAGAATTTAGCCCTAACTATGCTAGATATAGGATTAGTTCAGAGAAGATGGTACCTAGCTTGAATGATTAAAACCAAATTTTTTGGATTCACTGGTGATGACCCATATGCATACATTAATACCTTTTAGATTAATTATAGTATACTCGAGAATCTATACGATAATGCATATAAATCCCAAGTATTGCAATCGATCATGATCAATGAAGATGCAAAATGGCTGATTGAATTCGATTTGGATCATTTCCAACAATACAATGTAGTAGGTGATGCCTTCTTATAAAGGTTTTGGATAAAGAAAATTCTATCATAGATTTATTATTTCTTACACAACAATAAGCATAATCCGAACCAAGGAATAAAAGAAAATGTAGCTCTTTTCTAGATGCATTTAAGATAATTATGAGTGGCAAATGTAGCTCTACCAATAGATGTGATTATCCAATGGTTTATCAATGGATTGAATCCCCAATTATGACAAATAATGATCATCCCATGTAATATGGGAATGAGTCTATACGTAGTTATGATTTGGATCGGATACAAACTTCAAAGAAAAAATCTAGGAAACCATTGAGACAATTATTCTGTGTTAAATGTATAGATCTATGCATATCGTTGCAAATTGTGCATTCAATAAAATTTACTATACCATCTCTGATAATACCACTCATTCCACACTCACTTGTCCATATAATGCGAAAACACAAATTTCGCTGCAAGTGAATGCAAGTGTATATGAAATGAGAGATCCCTCTACTAACTATGTCCTACCTCATCCGCATAATACTTCATACTGGGCATACCCACAGCTGGGATCCCAAAATCAAGAGAATTATAATTTCCACAATGGAATCAAGGATATGAAATCTCCAATAACAAAGGAATGTAGATATTCTTCACTTTCTATAGTGAATTGGGTCACTACTGAAGTCATTTCAAGGATGCACATGAATATGAAAAAGTTGAATTAAGAGAAATGTAATCCAATGAAAAATATGGTCATCATAATGGCAGATGATGCACAGATTTCTAGTACGTAAATACCATCAAGAAAGGCATTGCAACCACTATACAAGCATTCAAACTAGCTTTCAAAGAACAGTAGTAGATGGTAGTGAAATCTACAAAGTGGGATTAGGAAGAAAACCCAATCTTTCCTTCACCTAAACCAATGAATGATCCTGCATCAGATGTACCACCAAAAAGCATACAAACACCAATGCCTAGAAAAAGTGCACCATTGGAAGAGCTTGCAAAACACTAGAGCATGGGATATTCTCACCCAAACACCTCTCACCTTGCCATTTAGTGAGCTAATAACATTTTTTCCTAGTATATGATAATAGTTTTAGAAATATGTAGGAGTTGAACAAGTTTTGGCACCATCTACAACAACTATTCATCCCAAACCAGACACAATAGTGGATCATGTGTTTCCTTTAATTATTATGTGGTATAAGAATCACTGTATATCTAAGTTTTTAACTCATGGTGGTTCAAGAGTGAATATTGCAATTGCAGCCTTATGTGAGAAATTTTGGCAGAATAATATCAAACTAGTTAAATTCTTTGTGCGCTCCACTGATCAATCCTGTGTCCATCTAGTTGGACTTGTTCCAAATATTCCCATTACACTATTAGGGGTTATATTCCACAATATCTCTGTTGTTTCTAATCTACCTAAATCAAGCATGGATCATAATCTTTTGTTTCATACACCTAGTTGAAGCAAACCAAAGGTCTTCGGGATTGGTACTCCCATGAATTAATCTTTATATGTAGTCATCAAAAGTACATTGTCTCTCTCAAGGATTTCACATCTTTTCAGATTCATGTTGCCCTTATGTGGTCGAGCATGTAAACATGCTATATGGTTTGTCAAATGCTGAAGAAATGGCCTTTCTCACAACCAATAAAGACTTACTATCGTTGGAAATAGTCGATTTACAACATGTTGAACCAATGGCCTTCGGCATCTTGTCTTGTCTAGTAAGTGTTGTCAAAGCAAGAGAGTATCCTAATGGTATAGTGGAATTATCTCATCTCAACAAGAAAATTTTCAAAGGAGTAGAGGCCACTTAGGACAACAATCCTATGTAATAGAAGACCAACTGATAACTTGCCGTCTTAGTCATTACAATAACTTGCCGTCTTAGTCATTACAATTCCAAGTTGGCCTATTAAAATTAAGGCCAACTTGGAAGAATCTTTCCATCAGGACTTACTCTGATTGTTGACTCAGTTTATCAATGTCCTTGACAGGGACTATAAGGATATGAAGGTCCTTGACCCATGCATTTATCATCACATGGTCCTAATTAAAGGGGATGCTTATCCAATGAAGCAACAAAGTTACCAAATTAATCCCAACTATGCCAAGCATGTCACGGATGGTATTGATGATCTACTATAATAGAGTTCATCACTCCTATTGAGTATGGTGAGTGGTCTCTACAATTCTCTTTCTTCCCAAAAAACCCATTAAAGATTTTTGTAGACTACCAAAAACTAAATGTGGTCGTTATAACATACCCTTCTCCCTTACCATTTTTAGAGAGGATATTAGACAAAGTTTCTCACCATCAGATTTACTCCTTCCTGGATGTTTACAATGGGTTTAATTGAGTTTGTATGGAAGATCAAGATGTAGAGAGAATGACCTTTATTACAAATTGGGGAGTTTTTGCCTCTACAGTTATATGGTTTGGCCTTATAAATGCTCCAAATAGTTTCCAAAGGTGAACACAAGATATTTCTTCTCCTTATTTTATGAATTTCATGTGAGTGGTCCTTGATGACATTTTGGTATCTAGTGATAAAGTGGATAACTTGCAACATTTACGGCTCTACTTTCTTAAGTGTAGATAATACAAATTATGCCTAACCTAGCCAAATCCATTTTTGTGTTGTACTATTGTAGTGTTTCCTAGATCACAAGCTTCTCATCACTCAAGAAGAGTAGAAGAGAGAAAAATGGAACTTGCACAGGAAAAGAGAAAATTGGATGCAGTAAAGTATAGAAGATATGTCTCAAAGAAAGAGAAGTTTTGGTATTATCAATTTGAATCAATTAATACAATAGCTTTGGAAAATAGCTTCTTGATGATGTCTTGACCTCCAAAGGTATCACAATCTCAGCTCAATCACACTCTCAATCTCACTCTCACTCTCAATCACAAGGTAATTCTATGTTTTTCGGCCTCTTCTCACTTGACATCACAAATCTCCTACAAAATAGATTTTTTCATCCCCAAGAAAGTGTGTTATCCACTTAATATAGAAAACTTAGTTGTCCCCATGTTTTATGTAAAAGTTTCAAAAGAGCATGCGTAAGTGCCTTTTTAGCATTACCTATCCAAAAATAAAAGAAAAGCAATGAAAAGAGATATTTGTAGACATCTGTAAGTGTGCATGGAAACACAAATGCCTCAAAATCATAGAGTCCAAAGGAAATAGAGAAGTCCAATTTTTTTAAGTACCTAACAATGGTACTTTTTAGCTCCCTTCCACTCAAAAACAGTGAGGAATTAGCTTAACATTGTGAGATACAAAATTGTTAAACTCTTTGATCTGCACAATAGTGTGAGAGATTAACTAGGTCGAGATCTACCTCCAAGTATCACTTTTGAGCCCTCCAAATTTAGAAATTATAGAGAGAGAATAAAATCAAGGAGTTTTCCTATAGTGAACTAAATGTGGAGCCTTAAATGAGGTACTACATGATTCACAAAAAATTCATAGAGACACTTTTATTCTCTTATCTATGCTCTACCTTTCTCTCGTACATCATTTCTCTTTATTCTTTCGTGTTTACATTCACTTTTGAACTAGAAAACATGATGCGAATAAGGTTTAGAGAGAGGATATAAAGCTTTTCATCCCTATAGTTTTCCTATATGTATAAAATCATGTAATTATTCATTCTAAACATTATCTCGACAATGTAATTTGAAAACTTCAAAATGAATTACTTCACCGTATCAAAAGGCCTATTACAATTCTTCCCCCCTTTTAAGAACTCTCTCCTTAGAGTTGGAGAGAAGAATAATGATTCATAAAATCACCCAAGTCAAATCTTTAACTAGATATGTGTGTCATTTCACCAAAATATCTACTATAGATCTAATTCCAAGTAATTTTTCCCTCCTATCTAATACTATTTCTGGTCGAAGCTTAAAAGAACCATCATCTTTTAGCTTATACTTATCCTAGAAAACATAAGAAACATTAGATACATAATGTTTAAGTAAGGTAACATGAAATACAAGATCCACATTTAAATGTTCAGGTGATTCCAACAAATTAGCAAGAGAAAAGACCCTACCTATCTTGTAGAAGGTCCATGATCCTTCCCTAGCAACAAGTTACCTCATTGAGGACTGACTTTAAGAAATACTATATTTTCTATTTCAAATTCAAGTGGTCTTATCTTCAAATCATAGAATTTCTTTTGTCTTTTCTCAGCTTCTTTTATGTGTTGCTTAATTTTTCCAAGTTCTTCATCCATCTTCTCAAGCATTTCGTTATATACTTCTACTTTATTTGGAAAACAAGAAAATGAAGGTGGAGCCAAACAATTATAACCATACATGGACTCAAACGGAGTTATTGTTTTACTTGCATGCCATGTACTATTGTATGCAAACACAATAAAGGGCAAATTTTCACTCCAATTATCCTACCTTTCATTCACATACATACACAACATGTATGTGAATTAAAGGTAGGATCATTGCAACGTTTGCCCGTGAGTTTGTGGATGGAAAGTTGGACTCATATGAAGTTGAGTTCCAATAAATTCAAATGTTGCTCTCCAAAAGTTCTATGTGAATCTAGATTCTCTATAAAAAATGATGTTTTCAAGCATTCCATGGAGTTGAAAATTTTCGTTTACCAGTATTCTTGAAACAATCAAGGCAATATCAATCATTTTCATAGGATGGAAATATGCCACCTTGGTAAGTTGATCAACTAGCACAAATATGGCATCATGTTTACTTCTGGTTGTAGGTAATTTGATGCAATAGAGTAGACTCCCACTTTTGATTTGAAACATCCAAAGGTTGAAGCATTCAACATTCTCTTAAACTTAGATTTTACCTATTGGAACTCTAAACATTGACTATCATGTTTTCTAACATCAGGCTTCATAAATGGCCAAAAGTAAGAATATTTTCTTTTAACAAAGGTCCTTGAGAACATTGAATGTGTAGAAAAAGGTGGATCATGAAAAACATGCAATATTTGAAATTTCAATGGAGACTCAAAAGATATGCATAATCGATTGTTACAATAAAAAGATCCATTTTTCGAAGTGAAATCTTTCTTGATACATTGATCTCCTATTTGCATGAAAAAAATCAAGATTGGTGAAAAAAAAGAGTTTTGTTTTAGTTCATCTTGAATTTTATTGAAAAAATTAGAATTTATTACAAAAAGGAGACTGCATAAAGGTCTTTGAGCTCATGCATCAGGGACCTTATTTTCCTTACCAAAAAATACTTAATGTCAAATTAATTTTTGCTTAATAATTCAATCCAAAGCTTTTGCCTATTGTTAAGCAATGTTCGCGTGAAAATATATTTTAAACTCTGATAACCCGTTTTTAATTCACACTTAACCTCTAAAAGTAGACGCCTCCAATGCTTAAGTGCATGTACAACAACAAGTGTTTCTAGATCATGAGTAGGATAATTAAGTTCATGCTTTCTTAATTTCCGTGATTCATATGCAAGTACCCTACGATCCTGTGAGAAAACACCTCCGATGTGACTACCACTTGCATCACATGCAACCACAAAAACATTTCGCATTTTTGGTATTTTCAAAACACAATTTTCAATGATTTTTTGTTCCAATGATTCAAATGATTTTTGATAGGTGTTAATCCAAACAATCATGCACTCAGTTAAGTCAAGTTTGTGAGGGGATTAGCTATCTTAGAGAAATCCTTAATATGTACTTTTTCATATTGTGCCAATCTTTAAAAACTTCAACATCCCTTACAATTTTAAAAACTAGCTAATCAATCATTATTTTCACTTTATGCTAGTCTTTCTGAATTTTCTCTTTAGATATGACTCTTCCTAAATACACAAGTTTATCCTTAGCAAGAAACATTTACTCTTCTTTCCATACAAGTTGTATTCTCTAAGAGCTTGCAAAGTGTTCTTGAGATGTATAGCATGCTTATGATCATCTTTAGAGTATACAAACATATAATCAAGATATACTTATATGAATTCATCTAGTTAATCATGAAAAATATTATTCATCGAGCACATAAATGTGCAAGGATTTTTTGTTAATCCAAAAGGTAAAATCATAAACTCATAGTGGCCATAACGTGTTCCAAAAGCTGTCTTCGTATATCTTGTGTTTTGATCCTAATTTGGTTATATTTGGATTTTAAGTTAATCTTTTTTAATAAAATTCTCCACTTAATCATACATTCTTTTAAGTCAACTCTATAAGGGGATTATCCATCTTAGGGAAGTCCTTAATATGTGCTCTTTCATATTGTGCTAATCATAAAAAACTTTAACATCCCTTACAATTTACTAGCCAATCAATCATTGTTTTCACTTTATGTTAGTCTTTGTGAGTTCCCTCTTTAGATATGACTCTTCCTTGATACACAAGCTCATCCTTATCAAGAAACACTTACTCTTTTCTCCATACAATTTCTGCCGTCTAAGAGTTTGCAAAGTCTTTTTGAGACGTATATCATGCTTAGCATCATCTTTAGCGTATACAAACATACCATAAAGATATACTATGATGAATTCATCTAGGTAATAAATGTGCAAGGATTGTTTGTTAATCCAAAATGTAGAATAGTAAACTCATAGTGGCCATAACATGTTCCAAAAGTTGTCGTGGTATATCTTGTGTTTTGATCCTAATTTGGTTATATCTGGATCTTAAATCAATCTTTTTGAATACAATCACTCCACTTAATTGACATAATAAGTCATCTATTTGAGGGAGTGGGTACCCATTTATTTTTTTTCTTATATTCAATCCCCTATAGTAAATACATAATCGATAAGATCCATCTTTCTTCTTTTGAAATAAAAAAGGTGCACCCCAAGGTTAAACACTCGGTCTTATCAAGCCCTTCTTCAAAAGATCATTTAATTTAGTCTTAAGCTCCATTAAGTCATCTATGTTAAATCTTTATGTTGATCTATATTATGTTTCACTCTATGAATATAGGTCATTGGTGTGGTCAATTTTCCTAGGTGGAGGTATACCAAGCAAGTCTTGTGGAAATACATCGATATATTCTTTTAGAGGATTTCTACATAATCTAGAAGATTTTCATCAATATCCTCCTCATGCTCGTTGTTCACATACACTACAAATGTTCCACAATTATTAGATATACCTCTAATTATCTACAAAGAAAAAAATGAGAGTATGCTTAGGATTATGCCCATCACTTAGAATGTAGATAGATTTACCGTCTAGCCTTCAAGTGATTGTTCTTTGTTCTTGATCATTCTTTGCAAAATTTTGAACTACGTAGTCCATGCCTATAATTGCATCACTCTTTTTCATTTAAATCACATGGAAAGTCCCAAAAAAACGCCTATCAAAAAATGTAAATGCTATTGGAGCAAGTCTATGACAAGCCTAAGTATTGGCTTGAGTCTCACAAAGTCTTAGAAGAAGCTTTAAGAAGAAGACTATGTAAAGTTCACTTGTGAACTACCTCTTGTAACTTTTGAAGAGTTTACTTAATGTAAAAGTAAGAGAATCTTAAGTGGTTGAGTCCACTTGATCAAGAATGGAAAGAGGAGCCACGAATTCGTGATTTGTGGTAGGTAGAGAATCAAATCAATCATTGATTGATTGGAGAGTGATTGAGGGAAGTTAGCCTCCCAAACTCAACTATAAATAGATGGCAGTTTTAGTCGTGGTTAGAGAGACCTATGTGAAGACCTCCAAGAGCTGAGCTTTATGCCATATCAAGGTGTGATTACAAGGCACACATATGTATCAGTAAGTCATTGTATTGTACAAGCAATATACTTTCATTTTCATGATTATTTGAGTTCATCTTTCCATGTTCTTGTGAAGTGTACTACTCACTGCCATTACTCTCAGTTTTCTCAGTCAGCTTGCAGAGATGTTTTCTCTGAGCTTGGTGCATCATTTTCAGTGATTTAACTTGGTAAAGTTAGCTCTATAAGTCTACTATATGCTCACAAATTTGCATGTTATTTGGATGTTGCAATATTCATTTATGTTCATTTGAAGTCAACAGGGTCTGTTCATCTTCACTTCTCTGTCAGGTACCCGACTTTTTCACTCATTTTGTCAGAGCCATTTCTCAGTGGTTACTTATCCAACTTCAGTGATTTAAAGCTTGTTGGATTCAACTTACTGTCTAGTAAATCCATACAAATTTTCATAATCATTGGATTTCTACATTTTGAGTTATGTGGATTTTTCTGCTCACTGGTCTATTTCTGTAGCAGCCCGTGAAAATCGGGATGATGTCCTCACTTGTTAAAACTCATTCTCAGTGTGTGGTTCATTATTTTTGATGAGATTACTCTTGAAAGTTATCTCTTTAAGTTGCCTAGACTTCCCCAAGAGGAATTGAGCTAATTGCTGCTGTGCTCAGAGAATTATGTAAAACACTGGACAGGTGTATGAACCAAGAATAGCAAGTTTTCACCTCTGAGCTAACTCCAACTTATCTGTTTTGATCTATCTTTTTGAGATTGATCTTCCAAGGTACATAGGGTGTCTAATACATCCATTGGCAAGCTAAAAGGGCCCACCATATACTCCTGGAGTTCATTTGGCTGGTGTAGATCAAGGATTTTGCAACACCTCTTCATCTTCAAGCACATACCTATCCATCTCTTAACAAATGCAAGGTTTTCAATGTATCCTTCGGTATACTATAGCAATCCATTGGCCATCTCTAAAGGTCTCGTTGTCTAAATATTTAAGGGTATCCCTAGTTTCTGTAGTAATTTGAAAGATAGAAAAGAATGCATACTACGGGACTCGATAAAAAATCTAATTCTATGCGTATAAATCAAACTTCAAATCATAACTACAGAATCTCTTGGGAAAGAACTAGCTTCCATGTAATGTAAAGTAGAGCTAGGGCACATACCTGCATCATCTAATTTTGGAATTGTTGCACCTTGCTTGCTGATGTTTATTGCCTTTGATTGTGCAAGCGAAAATATTTCCTTGTTTGGGAATTCATACGTGCGATGCCCCTATTCCTCGCAATGAAAACACAAACTAAGTCTTTTTACCCGCTTAATAAAATCAAGGCCTTGCTCACAATGGATAGGTTTATTCCTCCTTTGCTTTTCCACCTGAATAGGATTCTTACCTTGCTAAATAGAAGATGAAGTCTTCTTTGAATTTTTCGTGTTTTTTGTAGGAGGTCTTTAAGTACTATGTCATATTGTGGAGAATAGTAATGCTTTTCTACTTTCTCTCTAAATTCCTTCCATAGAAGTTGATGAGAACACGTGAGATTCTGCATAAAGGACCTCCACAACACGTTTGCAATACCATGTAGGTGTAGGATCCCAACCATTACCTTCGACTCCTCACTAAATTTTCAAAGATAAAAATATATTCTAGCAGTTCAATCATGCCTCCAAATATTCACCGCTCTTCTTCTCATCATCAAAATCATTCAATTTTTCCTTCCTGAGGACTTGGTTTAGGACAAAAAAACCTGCCTCCATATATTCATATTTGTGTTTCTATCTTCCTCTAGGCACATTAGATGCTCCTGCACCTTCAGCCACTTCCTCATTCAACCCCGCGACAAATTTTTTTGCACCTTTTGATTGCTTTCCACCTCATTCTATGCATAATTCTCCAAGAAGCTTGTCAATAAGCTTCTCTTGCTCATGGATCTTCAATGTCAAACCTTTCATCATTCTCAAGGATTGATTATGCTCTAATTCCACTTGTAGCATTTCCTAGATCACAAGATATCTCTAATCACATGCTTCTAAGCATAGCGAAGAGAAAATCAGATGTGATGAGTAGAGATGATATGACTCAGAGAAAGAAAAATTTCAGATATTATAGATTTGAATCAATAAATATAATAGCTTTGAAAAATAGCTTTTTGAGAAAGTCTCGACCTCTTGAGCACCTCGAGCTATCACGATCTCATTCACACTCACAATCTCAATCACACATGCTCTCACTACCACTCTCAATCACAAGGTAAATCTCTGATTTTTTGGCCTCTCCCACATAGATGCTTGAAATCTCCTTCAAAACAAAGTTTATGAGCCCCAAGGAAATGTGTGATCCACTAAATATACAAAAAGTTGGTTGTCCCCATATTGTATGCAATACTTTCAGAAATGCATTTGTAACTGCTTTCTTTAGTTGTACCTATCCAAAAATACAAGAAAAGCAACAAAAAGAGATATCCAAAGACATCTCTAGGTCTCCATGGCAACACGTATCCTTCAAAATCATGGCACTTTTTGAAGCCCTGTAACTCAAAAAGAGTGAGGAACTAGCTTAAGCTTGTGAGATACAAAAATTTTCAACTCTTCAATCTACACAATAGAGTTGGAGATGACCTAGGTGCGAATTCACCTCCAAGTAGCATTTTTGAGCCCTCCAAGTTTAGAAATTCTAGAGAGAATGAAATCAAGGCATTTTCTTATACTAAACTAAATATAGAGCCTAAAATGGGGTGCTTGAGATATGATTCACAAAATTCACAAAGAGACTTTTATTCTCTTATGTATGTTTTACCTTTTCCTCATAGAACATTTCTCTTAATTCTTTCATCTTCACGTTCAATTTTCAACCATAAAACAACTAGAAAACATGACAGAGGTAAGGTTTACAGAGAGAATATAAAACTTGTCATCCCTAAATTTGTCCTACATGTATCAAAAGACCTAATTATTCATTATAAACATTACCTCCACAATGCAATTCAAAAATTTCAAAATGAATTACTTCACTTTCGAAAGGCCTCTTAGACGTGTTAACCTATTGGGACACTATGTTTCCTACCAAGGCATACAAGTTAGCCCGGATAATGTTTAGGTAGTTGTAGTTGCTCTACCATCAAAATCATTAAAAGAGGTTCTCCAATTTCTTGGCTAAATTCAATGGCATGGTCATCACCTTTCTTGGCTCATGCACAATACCATTCCCCTCACTCATTTACCGAGGGTAGCCCCTCACCAGTTTCATTGGATAGAAGAATGTCAAAGAAGATCTCTCAGATTCAAGTAGTTAGTGACCCAGACATCTATCCTCCAAGTAGCATAGTGGGATCTACCTTTCAGTGTTTTTGTGCATGCATTCGATATAGTTATTGGCAGTGTCTTAATGCACTTGAAGTTTAAGTGGTATCATCCTATGTATGATGCTAGTTGGTGGCTCGCACTTGCTGAAAATAAATTATTTAGCCACTAAGAGAGAGTTCTTAGGCCTAATTTACTACATTTTAAAGTTTTGGCACTATTTCCTAGGCCATAAATTTACATTTCTTGTTGATCATTCAGCCTTCACCTACCTAGTGTGCCAACAAAATCTCGATGGCCGTTTAGCTTGCTCGGTCCTTCTCCTCTCGAAATTTGACTATGACATCATCCATCACCCGAGATCTTCTCACTTTGTAGCTGATTTCTTGTCGCAACTTGATTTTCGTGAGGCTCTTGCAAAAACGGATGATTTTTCTCCTCTAATTTACAATGCTCAAACTAGTACTTGTTTCGTTATGTGACATTCAGTGACTTCCTACTATGATACTAGATTTACCTCCTTAATTACATGTTGCCTCGTAATTCTCTATGTACTACTACTCGAGAAAATTTGGTTGTGTATAGCTACCAATTTTGTATCATTAAGGGTCAACTATAATATTTTGATTCATCAAGAGCCTAAATCTTTTGTGTATGAAACCATGAAGTTCCTTCTCTTTTAACCTTGGCTAGTTTGGGCTCGATTGGTGGTCACGTTTGGATCAAGATCACATACAAGAAGCTATTGCAAAGTGGACTATGGTGGCCAACTATGCAAAGGGACACCCACCTCTATGTTTGGGCCTTTGATCCCTACTAGAGAACTAGAAAACCTTTGCCTCACACTCATTTTCTCCTCCATCATATTCTCCCTTTGGAACCTTTTTAGGACTAAGGGTTGGACGTTATTGTACCAATTCGTCCACCTGTCGTCCTTAGTAACAATTGGAATATACTTATGTGTATGGACTATGGAACTCGTTAGGCCAAAGCTTGGGTTATGAAATCCGCTACTACTTCAATGGTTGCTCACTCATTGACATGCAATTTATTTTTTTTTGCACTTCAGTCTACCATTATAGATTGTCTTGGACCGTGGCACAAATTATGTGAATCATCTAATTACGACACTC
>MU260719.1:45000-52500 GCA_020310875.1 Ceratopteris richardii
GCTTACATACACACACATATACACACATGCATGCATACACACACATAAAAATATACACATTTGCATACATATACACACATGCATACATAGATACATACACACACATATGCATACATATACATACACACAAACATACATAGGCACACACATATACACATACATACACACACATACATACACACATGCATAAATACACACACATATACACACATGCATGCATACACACATATACACACATGCATACATACACACACATGCATACACAGATACATACACACACATATACACATATGCATACACACATACAAACACACATGCATGCATACATACACACACATACACATATACACACATTCATGCATACATACATACACATACATATATACACACATGCATACATACACACACATGTACACACATGCATACATACACACACATATGTACACACATGCATACATACACACATATATACATATGCATGCATACATACACATATACACACATGCATGCATACACACACACGCGCACGCACACACCCACATATACATACACACATGCATGCACACACACATGAATGCATACATACACACATACACATATACTCACACATGCATACATAGACACACATACACATATACACACATGCATACATTCACACACACACATACATACACACATGCACACATATACACACACATAAGCTAGTGTTTTAATTAAATATATCTAACTAAATATATAAAATTTCAATTTTTAAGTTTTTTTTACATCAAATATATAAAAAATGGATTAGGGTTTTTAGGCTATTTACACATACATATACATATACTTGTACACATATATATACACATACACATATATATACACATGCATACACATACACACATGTTTTAGGTCTAGGTCTTTCGGATTAGGGTTTTAGGGTTCTTACACATGCATAACAAATACACACACATACACATACACATATAATACATATATACATGTATATACACATGCACACAGAAATATACATATTTTAGGTCTAGAACTTTAAGATTAGGGTTTTAGGGTTTAGGCATAGATATAATTCAATTACATTTATATTAAGAGGAACTATAGAAAAAAAAAGAAAAAATTCGAATATAATAATAAATATATATATAAAATAGGATAATTCTATAGATAAATAAATATGAAAAGAACTAGTGTTTTAAATATCTTAATTAGTTATATATAATTAAATATATAAAAAAATGTTATCTTTAAGGATTTTAATCAGATTAAATATATATACACATACACATACACACATATACTTATACACATATCTATATATACATATATATACAGATACACATATATATACACATACATACACATATATACATGTTTTAGGTCTAGGTTTTTCTGATTAGGGTTTTAGGGTTTTAACACCTACATAACATATATACACACATACAGATACACATATAATACATATATACATGTATATACACATGCATATAGAAATATACATATTTTAGGTCTAGATCTTTAACATTAGGGTTTTGGGATTTAGACATACATATAACTCAATTACATTTATATAAAGAGAAAATATAGAAAAATTTTAATGAACAAATCTGAATATATAAATAAATATATATATAAAATAAGATAATTATATAGATAAATAAATATAAAAAGAACTAGTGTTTTAAATAAATTAATTAAATATATATAATTAAATATATATTATTAAATATATATGATTAAATATATATGATTAAATATAAAAAATAGGATTAGTTAAGAAAAGTATATATATAAAATATATATATTACTCAATTACATTTATATAAAGAGAAAATATAGAAAAATTTTAATGAACAAATCTGAATATATAAATAAATATATATATAAAATAAGATAATTATATAGATAAATAAATATAAAAAGAACTAGTGTTTTAAATAAATTAATTAAATATATATAATTAAATATATATTATTAAATATATATGATTAAATATATATGATTAAATATATATGATTAAATATATATATGATTAAATATATATATGAAAAGAACTAGTGTTTTAGAAAAATTAATTAAATATTTATAATTAAATATATAAAAATAAGTTTAGTTTTAAGGATTTTAATGAGAGTAAATATATATACACATACACACATATACTTATACACGTATCTATATACACATATGTATACACATGCATACACATATATACATATTTTAGGTCTAGGTCTTTTTTATTAGGGTTTTAGGGTTTTAACACTTGCATAACATATATACACACATACACATACACATATAATACATATATACATGTATATACACATGCATACAGAAATATCTAGGTTTTAGGTCTAGATCTTTAACATTAAGGTTTTAGGATTTAGGCATACATACAACTGAATTAAATTTATATAAAGAGAAAATATAGAAACTATTTAAGAAGAAAATATGAATATATAAATAAATAAATATATACAAAATAGGATAATTATATAGATAAATAAATATAAAAAGAACTAGTGTTTTAAATAATTTAATTAAATATATATAATTAAATATATAACAATAGGATTAATTAAGAAAAAAATATGAATATATAAATAAATAAATATATAAAATAGGATAATTATATAGATAAATAAATATGAAAAGAGCTATTGTATTAAATAAATTGATTAATAATATATAATTAAATATATAAAAATAGGATTTTAATTATATAAGCAATAGACATATATATAATACATATATCTAATACATATAGCACATATGCACATATATAGGTCTTTAGTATTAGGGTTTAGGATTATGGTTTTAGGTTTTTTTAGGTGTTTAAGTATTTAGGTTTTAGTATTTCAGGTTTAAGTCTTTAGGAATATGATTTTTAGGTTTAATAAAAAAATCAAATGTTCTAAAATATCCATATTGTATCAAATGGCTAGTTTGGATCCAGAGGAGAGTGGCATGTCCTTGCACTCAGTGCAAGTATGAACTTTATCGAAAATGGCAGAATTGTACTATACATGTTAAAGAGTATGGATCCTTTGATAAAAGTGGACTAGAAAACCTAAGCTACCATTTGCATGGACCCCCAGGTGAGCAGATGGACCCAAATGATATTGCACCGATAACCTCTGGTGGACAAAGAGAACAAAAAAGGAGTTAGACGTACAAGCAAGTACTAATAGAATTACACAGAATGAACATATGGAAGAAATGCTTGAAGTATTTTATGAGATGGACGAAGATCATGATGGTGGAGATGTCGAGAATTTCATGGACACAACAGAATTTCCACGATCAGAAGTCGATGAAGAATATGAAAACATACGAAGACTAGCTCATTTACCACTTTACAATGGAGCAAAATATCTCTACTACGTGTGTCACTTGTGATGCTCAATCTGCAATATATTTATGGATGGTCAGATAGTAGTTTCACTGTATTGTTCAGGTAAGTGGATTTGAAATAAAATTTCATTTTTATATCAAAATAACTTTATTTACTAATATCATTCTACTTGCTTATTATAGGCTTCTTAAAGATCAAGTTTTTCTAGAGGGCAATGACATGTCTCTAACACGTGGAGATGAAAAAAAAACTTTTATAGTCCATTGGAACGGATTACACTAAGACTCATGCTTGTCGGAATGATTGCATCCTCTTTTGGAATGAGTATGACCATCTCCACGTATGTCCAAAGTGTGGAGCAAATAGATTTAGAGAAGACCTTGTAGGCAAAGCAATCCCCGCAAAGGTTCTTTGCCACTTTCCTATTATTCCACAAATTAAGAACATGTTTAGATGCAAATCTATAGCTGAGTTAATGTCATGGCATACAAAGAGCATGTCTACAGATGGTGTAATGGGAGTGCCTACTGACTCTAATGCTTGGAAGCACATAGATAGTAAGTGGCCAGAGTTCGCTAGTGAGCCTCGGTCTCTACGTCTAGGCTATGGATGGAGTAAATCCATTTGGTTTACGCAACTCTTCATGGAGCACATGGCATGTATGTTTGGTCAATTATAACATCCCACCATGGTTGGCCACAAAGAAAGGTCATTTCTTACTAGCTCTTATTGTACCAGGTAAGTATAAGGTAAAAAACATGGATATATATCTTGCATCACTTGTGGAAGAACTACACATTTTATGGGATCGGATTACTCTGCCTGACATGTCTCAACCTATAAGAAGAGGAGATGTGCGAGTGCAAGGCATACTTATGTGGATGATGGACAGGTTATGGTGAATGTTGAGGTTTATATATTTCAGGTTACCATGCTTGTTCCTTATGCAGACCAGGTTTCGAAACACGCTATTCCAAAGCACTACGTAAAACTATCTATGAAGGACACCATAGATATTTGCCTGATGGACATGGTTTATGTGAAGGACAAATTGGTTGACACGCGTAATCCCAAACGAAAGCAAGCGATTGGAAACAACTGTGGGATTCAGAAACTCTAGTCGCTGGCATGATATGGTTATCCATTTTTCATGAACTCCCTTATTGGAGTGAATTATTGATCAATCATTTGGAAGACCTAATGCATTTTTTTAAGAATGTGGGAGAGATTGTTTGGAAGACTTTGATCTGAAAGAAAGAAAGCAAAGCACAAAGGGAGGACTTAGAAGAGGGAGGTTGTATGCAAGAGTTGTGGGCAATTACTAAGCCCAACATAATCGTATCTTTACCAAGAGCTCCTTGGGTGCTTTGCAGGATGGAAGAGCAACAAGTGAAGAAAACAATTTCAGAGTTTGAGACACCTATTGGATGCATGAGGTATCTAAAGACTGATTTCACACAAAACGACAATCTTGGAGGGGTCAAGTCTAATGATTGGTACAATTTTTTAGAGTTTGTGCTCCCTGTAGCTTTAAAAGATTGTCTTTCGGAGGACATACGAAGAGCCATTTACAAAATTATTTCTTTAGTACGGTGGATCTCTTGTAAAGAGATAAATAGAGATAGCATAGAGAGTGCAAAACTCAATGCTATCGAGGCTGTTTGTATAGTAGAGAAATACTTTCCCACAAGTATTCTCACTATTCAACTTCATTTATTAGTTCATGTGGTAGATAAAGTTGCAATAGCAGGAACTCTCCATAGTCGATGGATGTTCTTCTTAGAGCGCTTTATGAAGACATTAAAAGGATTTGTTCGATAGAGAGCACGTCCAGAAGGTAGCATGGTAGAAGGATGGCTTGTACAAGAGTCTCTTGTATTCATAACTGAGTTTCTACGTATGTTGGATCGCAAAATGCCTCACTTATGGAGCAATGATCAATATGTTCGTCTCGTAGAGGATGAACCACAAGGAAAAGGATTGCAAAGAAAAATGGATGAAGCTTTCACAGAGAAGGCAATGAAGTTTTGCATAGTTAACTCTGAGCCTATGCAGAAGTGGTTAGAAAACTATGAGCTTGCCAAGGAGACCAACACAAAGGAAAAAGCTCAGTTTTGAAGGATTCGCTACACTCAATTTTTGCCTTTTTTTAGAAAGTCGTTGACCTCTTTCACCTTTTCTAACGAACAGATGGCTAGATACAATGGTTTCACAAGCAAAGGCAGCGGGTGAAGATATCTCTAAAGGACAAGAAGAACTCGCAAAAGGATGTGATTGGGAGTATACTAAATACGGTGCACTATGGTCTCATGGATGACACTTTCGGATCGCACGAATCGATAAAAATAGGTCTACTTTTGATAGTGGGATGATGGTGAGCTTTTTGCAAAAAAGTAGAGCAAGTGCAAGAGATGATAATGCTCAAGAAGGCCATCTAGATTATTGTGGTATGATTCAAGATATCTTGAAACTATCTTTTAGGAAGTTTGATTACTTTATTTTTGATGTGAAATGGTTCAAAGTAGTCACCTCTGGAAGAAACGCAACAGTTAGGTGGGATAGAAGCGGTTTGCTTCAACTCGACTCCACAAAATTATGGACAGATGAAAGAGATAGATTTGTACTTCCTGAACACTATGAGCAAGTTGTTTTGATACCATATTCAAAAGAATGAGAGTCTCTATTTGTTTTACAAGTTGCCCCACGTAGTAGACAAATTTGTGAGAACATAGATGTAGAAGAAAGTCCATCTGTAGTGGACTCAGAGGTTCATTCGATAATCGAGGAGGAAGAGATCATTGTTCGAGAAGAAGAGGTCATTGAAGAAGACGAAATATAGGACAAAGCACTAGATGATTATGAGGAAGATACCAGCATAGCAAGCGATTTAGAAATCATCAATATAGAGATAGATATTCTCGTTGCATCGGATATCTCCTAGCTTTATGACTCTACCACGACCATCTTTTCAGCCATCCCCTATTGGCTCTAGTAGTAGACATGTGCATTCGACACCTCAACGCGATATAGGTTCTGGCCCATCTACTAGGTCGAGGTCATGCTCTCGAGGAGGAGGTTCTAGAAGTGGATCTATAGATACGTCTGGAGGAGGTGGCTGTTGTGGAGGCACGTACATCTTGGGGTGCTCATGACCATGATGACTCCAAGGTGTATAGTATCCGAGATGGAGCTTCGGTGATGGATGCGACTTGCAAAGCAATGCATGCACGTATACAACAACTTTGCTCCATATAGTTTGGACACTCTATCATGTTGAAATGGAGTGCACAAGATAAAGATCGAAAGAATTATATCACGCAAACGATTTATCAAGAGTTCGGACCAGTCGATGGACAACCTCTTGTCAGTTTAGAGTGGATTTTGCACACTACACATGAAGTTATGTCCCATCGACGATCCGAGGCTCGTGATGGTTTCAGAGCAAGCTTACCAAAGCCTGTATCGTTAGATGCTCAGGAGTGGGATATGATTCACGACGAGCAATAGTAACCTCCTGACCGATATCCCTAGCAACGAGATGTCGTAGCCACACGTTTAGATACGGTTGGACTGTCACATTTGGGCAGCAACGGATATAACACGATGCATCACCAGTTTGTAAGTACCATTTGGTTTATTGAATGTTTGTGTGTTACGATTCTCATGTATGTTCCTCTAATGTTTTGTATATTTGTTGGAGGAGCTGGCAATGGGTCATCCTCCAACATGAATGAAGGAGGCTTTATGGATATCGTCATGGATTGACTCCACTATTGGAGGACTTGGAGGGATGTGGTGCGATCGTTTCATGGGAGCGTTTGTGATGAGGTGATGAATTTATAAACTTACTTTTTACTTGTTGTTTGTAAACCTCATGTTAATTTAACTCGTTTCATGAATGTTCTTTGTTGGAAGAATTTTGATATGGAACATTCTTTGCATGTGTATGGCAATGGCAACCCAAACTTTTGTATTTGATTTTTATATGGCAATACAATGCTTTGCCACATTTTGTAAAAGCATCATATATGAGAGTTGTTTGCCACAGTCTTGTACATGCTTCATTTATGAAAGATATAACTCTTCTTCTACATGGTTCATGGTTCATGGTTCATTCTGATTATCTCTTTTGTGTCCAATAATATTCTGTT
>MU260719.1:62500-110000 GCA_020310875.1 Ceratopteris richardii
GTATGTGTGTGTATGTGTAAGTGTATGCACATGTATGTGTGTGTATGTGCATGTGTATATGTGTATATGTGTGAACATGCATCTTCATGTATAAGTGTATATGTGCATATCAATAATTGTGATTATGCTAATTTATTAAAATAACACAAATAAAATGATATAAAAAGAATGGAAATTGTACTTACGATAGTTAGCCATATTTTTTGCTTGGTTAACTTCTTGAATAATTTGCACTAAAGAGAGTGACAGAGAGAGAGAGAGAAAGAGACATAATTCAAAGATAAAAAGAGGTAGAAGGGAGACAAATAGAGAGAGAGGGAGACAATAAGATAGAGATTAGACAAAACAACAATTGAGAAGGCGATTGTTTGAGCTCATAAGTGTAGTGCAACTGTGAATGTCTCTTCGATCATATCCATGTAGATGCCGAGCAAAGAGCCTCCAACATTTTTATGCTTTTTTATAAAAAAAAATGTCGTGTAATCCATGCTAAACCATTGTAAATTTGTCTCCACATAGCGCCACATAAGTGATACTAATTAGCACCGTTTATGCGACGTAGTTTAGTGACACATAAATGATGCTAATTATATCATGACTTTAGCGATGCTCAATGTAACCGTCATAATGTCCGTCATGCCACACATCGATAAGAATGTCAAAGTTTCTGTTGTCTAAGTAACATTGCATGCTCGACACTTGTTGCGATGCTTTATGCAATTATATAGCGATGAAATTGTATCACGTTAACTGTCACTATGTGCCTGTATTCTTTGTAGTGATAAATTAGTCTAACTGAATGCTAGATGAAGTGGGGGTCATTGATTCCTCCTATTAGTCCCTCTTGTCGGTTTGTGAAAGCCATGAACCTCACAAGAATGAGCTAGTAGGTATTGGTATATATGAGTTTCGAGGATAGACTGCTTGATCTAAATGGGTTGAGAAAACAAAAGATCTATGAAGTTTACAGATCATTCATATGCTTTTTTAGTTTGACTCTATTGATTATGACATGATAGGCTGAGTATGATGCTTGTATGTACTACATTCTCTAGACTTCTATAAAGTTCAATATGTATGCATAGAATGAATGTATGTGTTTTTTTTTCTAGATTGAATTACATTTGTAGATGAATAATTGCGTTTGTTTGTGTAAATTAGTATGTATATAGGTTGGCACATTCGAAGGATGCACAAATCTAGAGGGGCTAAATGTGGTAAAGATTCAAAGCCCAAGCATGGAACTGACTTGGAAAATTAGATAGACATTCGATTGAAGGTACGTATAACTCAATTAAAAATGTGAACGGTTGTTGCTTCTACATGTTTAATAAGCAGGAATTTGAGGAACGGCAAAAAAGATTGAATTGATTATTGATAAAGAAACTAGATTCATTAGAACTTGAAGAATAATTATGATTTTAGGGTGCATAGTTTTAGAGGAGGCGAATCTCGACGCGATTTGTAGCTGACGCTAGAAAATACCAAAAGAAAAGTTAACGATATGAATGATTTTGGTGTACTTTAAGGCTTCGATGTCTTTAATGTACATATGGAAGCATGGCGTACATGCATTCTGTGTGAAATTTTTGTGCATCATTTTTTAAGTACCTCGTTCAGGGTCCTACATTTCGTTCATTGTAAGAAAATTCCTTCATTTTACTCTCTCTCTAGAGTTTTGAAACTTGCACGGCTCAAAAGTGGCATTTGGAGGTGGATTTCGACCTGAGACGTCTCTAACACTATCGTGCAAATCGCAAAATTGAATAAAAGTGTCTCTCCCAAGATGAAGCTAAGTCCTCGTCATTTTTGAGTTACAGGGCTTTGAAAAGTGCCGTTTTCCAACATTAAAAAAAATCATGGCTTATCGGATTCTATTCCAATCCGTGATTCTGATGCTCACATGAAACCATGTCTAATTATGCATATTTTTAGGTATGTCTTTTTGGTGTTTTTCTCTTATTTTTGACAAGTATGCTAAAGAAAGAAAGCACATTACAATCGCATGGCTTTTTGCGAAAGTTTTTGAGAAACTCGACTTTTTCTAAATTTGGTTGATCACGCACTTCTTTGGGAGGGCAGTGATCAAACTTTGATATAAGGAGACTTACACATCAACACTGGGAATGCATAGAAATCTAAGAATTACCTTGTGATTGAGAGTGAGAGTGAGAGTGAGAGTGTGATATAGAGTGCGAGTGTGAATGCGATTGTGATAGCTCGGGGGTGGTCGAGAGGTAGAGGCTTCATCAAGAAGCTATTGTAACCATGATTCACATCTATAATATCACAATTCTTCCTTCTGTGCGTTATATTTGTTTCTACTCTTGCGCATCACTTTTCATCTTACCTTGTGCAATTTCTACGTTCTTCTTTCCTCTGTTATTTTTGAGTGATCGAAAGATTGTGATTGGGGATAGATTGTAATTGAGGAAAGGCTACAACAAGATACATGTGTTAAAAAGAAAGATTTTACAGGAGAGGTCCACGAAGAGATGCCACAAGAAAAACTTGATGGGGCATGTCCTCTAGATGTAATATCCCCATGAGGAGGAGCATAACGTTCATCTAAAGAAAAGTAGAGAGGCACTGTGATAGTTTAAGAGAGGATGATCAACTCCTTCATCGTCATCTTTCGGGGGTATGCTGTAATAAAGTAAGTCTACGATCCAAGGGTCTGGCTGGTTCAGACAGATCAGAAATCGGACACCGTTTGATCATCCGTGTGTATGACCAAAGATCTCAAGTTTAGACTTATTAGGAGGTCTTGTGCTCTTGTGAACAAGTAATCCACTTAGCCTAGTGGTTAAGACTCAAGGGTGTGAAGGAAGAGGTCTTGGGTTCAACCCCCATGGGATACATGGGGAGAGTGTTTTGCCCAAAGAGCTCTAGAACCTTTTAGAAGCATCCACTCGAGTTAACTTTGGCTAATTGGGATACTTGGCACACATGTAGTTACATGGCTGACACTTGGATGGTTAGTATCCACCTGCCCAAGAAGGCAGTCCCCTAGAGAGAGCTATATATAGAGGCATTTGGTTGGAAGGAGAGTCATCTCTCAAGCATATGGTGGTCGTAATCCTTGTTCTCTTGCATTGGTATCAGAGCGTAGGCAAGCTTTCATGGTGATCTTCATAGCTCAGTTTTTTCCTTCTCAGTATGCGTGCAACTTTCTACCTCCTCCCACTCCATTCAAGCTTCAATTTTATTCTCGTGAAGTCATGGAGTAGCAAAATTGCAACGTTATTGCACGCTTTCAAGCTCTAAGTCTGTTCGCATCATTGTCTGAAAAGGCTCCACACTAGATTCCAACTTTCAACCTTCTGAGATCGGAAGCATGCACACCGCTAAGCTAGCAGTTTGGTGTGATCAAAAGTATGACCATTTTTTATTATGTTGTTGATTTCTGAACAGGCATCCTAGCATAAAAGACAGCACGAGTCAACTGATTAGCATGGGGATAGAACATGGTGTCTGAGTACCATCAAACGGAACTCGAGCAGCCAAACGAGAAGCATATCCAACGCCATCACACATGTAGATCATGGGATTTGAGCTGGGGACCCTCGGATGCCCAGTGCATCACTCAAAGATGAAAGTTGCCATACTCTTCGGATGGTAATAGAAAGCCTAGAGTGTTCTTCAAGCAAAGCATCTTCCTTAGTGTGCTGTTATAGCAAAATATCTTCCTTAAAGTAAGAATCTCAGGCATTGCTTTGTCATCAACACAGATTTGAACCTCTGTCCAGCAGTTCAGGAAGCCTTCGTGCTATCCGGACGGGATTCTAGGAGCATACGGTTAATTGCACAATTAAAATTTATAAGCATGATAAAGGTTTTGTGCCGACTCCTTAGTGGAGGTTGATAAGCCAATCGATACTATTGGGAATCTCTCATTTTGTAGACCAGCTAATTGTAGGCATATTACAGAGTGATAAAAACATCACTACCATCCAAAAGAAAACAAAGCGGCTACAAAGAATCAGTATTCGAACGCAAGAAAGTTCTTCTAGCATGAAGTTAGAAGTGGAATTCGAAGACAGTAGTCGGACAGGCAGGAGATGATGCAACCGGCTTCGAGCTTCATCTTTCATCCCCAGCAGGTTGACTGCGCAAGATTTGGATTTTGAAGCAAAAGAGAGTTCTAAGGATGATTCGCTTATCCAATATTATGGAGATAGACAATCCTTCTTCTCAAGGCTCAAGGGAAGGACGTAGCTCTATGTGGAGCTAAGTATTTTCCAAATTATGTTTTCATTTTGATATTTGTTTGCTCGAATGCTTTCATTTAGGATGCATCAATTAGGACTAAAAGCATAGTCCAATTATGATTATCTCAACATGAAAGCTAATTAGAGAACTAAACGGTATTGAAATGATACAAAAGTATACAAAGTACTTTTTCAGTTTTAGGCATGCAATTGAAATTTTTATTTCCATTCATGCACAAAAAATGAAAAGATTATTTGTGCATAAAAGAATGTTTTATGCACATCAAGTTCGCACTTGCTTGGGAAAGGTAGTTAATTCTCTACTTCATGCACTTGAATAGTTGGCTTTTGTCAGAATAGCAAGCAGGTTGTTTTTGCATGGATGCTTGTTTGCATACCTAATAAGCTTGATATTTGTTTAAGTTCATTACACTTGCATGAAATCACATGCATTTGCACCCAAGAATGGGCATTTGCATACATGAACATGCATTTGCATGCAAGTAGATGCATGTGCATACGCATGATCTTTTGGTAAGTAGCTGAACAAATAGAAAATTACTTTTTCTAACTTGACTTAGCTAGGTGGAAAAAATAGAAAACTACCTAGTTGCAAGGATCTAAACCATCATGCAACTAAGTATCTAGTCTATTTTTTCCCAAAAAGTGATACATAGGTACCACTTAGTAGGAGTCTTTTTGAGGAAAAGAAAGCATGTTGAAAGTAAGTATTCATTTTTTCTTGTCATTAAGATGCCAAGAAAATAGAGCTACTTTTCAATATGCATGCTCAGTCTAAGTTTGGGAAGAAACCTAGACATTCTAAGCAACTAACGAGGATTTAGTTGTTTTTGGATGTTCATGTTCATGCACCCAAGTAGGGAAGTTCTATTGAAACACAAACCAATTGAACTTGTAAGTTCAACAAAAAATTTTGGAAGGATTAATACATTAATATTCATCAAACATTGATGAAAATAAGTAGAAGTATTGAACTTCTAGAATCCCTAGAACTCTAGTGTTCTTAGATGTTAGTTTCCAGAAATGCATCTCGAGGTATGATGCAAGGTCTCCAATCGACACGAAAACTTTTGAAGAAAACTTGCTTGATCCTATTTAAGCTAACTCAGAGCTTAAAGAAGAGACCCAAGCAAAGTAATCCTTGGAAATTAAGCTATTTCCTAAAGATAAGCTAATGAAAGAGTCCAATTAACTATTTCATTGGTTAAAAGAGAATACCTTTTGGACAAGCAAAGCCTTAAGTCTTGGTCTTATCCAAAAGAAATATTGGCAGTAAAAATTCTGTTAGGAATTATTCACTCAAGTTCCATTTATCCAATGGAAAATTGTGGAAAAATAAGTTGTTCCAAGTATGAACAGAGAGAAGAAATTCCAAGAGTGTAGTATGCAACCGTGAAAACGGTACTTAAGTTTGTGGAAGGTAAAACATAAACGTTTGCCTATCCTTAAAGGGATTTCGATACAAATCTAGAAAGCATGAGCGGATGCTTAGACTTAAGCAATAGAGAGATTCCTATAAAATTCCTGGCCAGGATAGGTACCTAAAAGCATTAGTAGAAAGGAATCTAAACACAAAAGCTCTTGTCGCTACAAAATTGGTCAAGAATAACCAATTGCACTTGAATTTGAGAAATTCAAGAACTTGGAATTGTGATTGGTTTTCATTTGAAAACCCTAGCAAAAAGGATTGGAGATATTCTATTAAAGGTTTTCAAGTTCCCAAGGTTAAGCACAAGATCGTGAAACGATCATGTTAAGGGATTAACACTTAGAATATCAAGATAGAGATAGTGCCTAAAAATGCGAAATTCTTGTCAAGAATTAAAGCTAGAAGGTTCTCTATCAAGAGATGTTGTAGACTTTAGGATAAAATTCACTCAAACGTCAATGTGAGTATAAAATAGGGTGGTATTGGACACCAGATTCTATACTCAGATTGATGTAGGAAAGATGGTATGGGACATCGGACCATGAGATGATGATTATCTTTTAGTCTTCGTTTGGATCTTGAAGTTAGGTTTGATCTTCAAGGGACTTAAACTTCAAAGAAGGAGTTTAAATTCAAGAAGGATCTCAAGATACTTCAAGATGACTTCAAGTTCAAGGAAACTGAAGATATGAAGTAAGTAACTTCCAAGATCTTCTTAGAACAGTTCAAGCTTAAGTGTTATTGATCAGAAATATTTGATAAATTTTTGAAAGAAGTTGGACTTTGATTTTGAGTTGATCTTTTCAACTAAAGATTTAATTGACTAAGTCAAGCATCAAGTTCCTAGTGTAACTTGGTAAATTCACTCTTTTGACTCAAAGAAATGCACAAGAATTGCATTCACGATTAGGAGTCAAAAAGACTAAATGTGACCTGAACTTAGTCTCAAGTGAAGCATTATTTGAATACTAAACTCATCGACAGAACCTCAGTGGGTCGACACATTGATGTTGGTTACCACACTAGTATTTTGTGTTTGGATGATGTTTTCGAGTTGCTTTGAATCTTTTTGAGAATCCGGATTATTTCTCTTAAAGATAAAGAAAATGCTTGCAATCTCTGTTGAAATAGATCATTCAGAAGTTAAAGTCATGAGTCATCAAGTACTTGACTCATAGCAAGTTTACGTGTCTTTGAAGAATGAATTGGTTGAACAGAGTTTTAGTTATATCTTTCTGCTTTTTAAATCTTTTAGAATTGCCTTAGATATGGTGTCTGATTCCTTTCGAAAAAGACCAGGGTTCGCCGAATAGACCCAAGTAACTAAATTAAACATCCTACACAGATGTTTTGTTCAAGCACCTTTTCAAACTTTGAAAGATGAAAAGTTCAAGATTAACTTATTTATTTAAGTTTTGCTTCAAGTTATAGCATAAAAGATTTCTTAGAGTCCAATAGACTCTAGAATAGACAAGTTAGGAATCGCTCAACAAATTGACAATTCCCAAAGAACTTTTTGCTCAAGGCTTTGAGAAAATGTCCTAAGTTGGACAATTTTCATTTTGAAATTGTATTGGTCAGGTTGGTATGGTTGACTCCACCGAAATGGTAAACTTTCTCCTACAATTTACAAAGGATTTCTAAACTCATTAGGACAAAGTAGTCCTCTAGCCGGGTGAAAAAATCAAGTAATTGTTGGATCAACATAAACCATTATACAAACATCTAAGTTAGATGTTTGGGACAACCAAACTTCAAGTTCTCCAAAATAAATTGAGGTGAATCAAGAATTCTAAAAGTTTTGTAAGGGATAAGAATCCCACCTTCATTCCTAAGTCCATGCACTAGTTATGCCTAGAAATGGACTAGTAATTTGAATCCACCGAATTCACATGTTTGTGCCTAGATCGCATATCTAGAAATTATGAATTGGCCAGAGATGTTTTTAGATCCACGCTCATTATTCTTCACTAGTTTGTACTTTGTCCCGTTCATCAAAGTGCAAATTCAGATAGTTTTTTGAATCATTTGGGCAGGGATGCCACCACAGAGATGAGACATGTTCTTCCAGTTCTAGAACATGACCATGTTCTTCCAGATTAGAACATGAGGCTTGGGGGTTGCCTACAGTATGTATATAGCTCTATTTTTGAGGACGAAAATATTTTCCAAGGGGGGAGGAATGTAATAAAGTAAGTCTATGATCCAAGGGTCTGGCCGGTTCAGACAAATCTGAAATGGGAAACCGTTTGGTCATCCGTGTGTATGACTAAAGATCTCGAGTTTAGACTTACTATGAGGTCTTGTGCTCTTGTGAACAAGTAATCCACTTAACCTAGTGGTTAAGACTCAAGGGTGTGAAGGAAGAGGTCTTGGGTTCAACCCCCATGGGATACATGGGGAGAGTGTTTTGCCCAAAGAGCTCTAGAACCTTCTAGAAGCATCCACTCGAGTTAACTCTGGCTAACTGGGATACTTGGCGCACATGTAGTTACATGGCTGACACTTGGATGGTTAGTATCCACCTGCCCAAGAAGGCAGTCCCCTAGAGAGAGCTATATATAGAGGCATTTGGTTGGGAGGAGAGTCATCTCTCAAGCATGTGGTGGTCGTAATCCTTGTTCTCTTGCATATGCTTGGCATGGAAGGGGAATCATCCAGAAGCATGTTCCTTGAAGATTCCACCAATAAATAGCATGTTGTCTGATGGAAATGGTAGAAGAAGGAGGGAACGAGGACTCCATGTCCTCCTGGCACACGTGAAAATAGGGTACAAACATAGTGCCACCATGAAAATAGCAAAAGGTGGATTGCGCCAGCATGAAAGAAAAGAAGCATTAACAATAATCATTTGCACAGGTTTCATATGGGTGGAGAAGATCTTCATGCAAAAAGATGGAAATGACAGTCTTTAAAGCTCATCATAGCAGTTATCAAGGAGTTTGCTAGCTTTTTGTGCATTTGAGCTACCAAAATGTTTTCATAAGAATTTCTTATTGATGTTACCATCGGAAGAGGTATTTTCTAGAAGAGCAACGACGCCAAAAGTGATGGGAGCTTGGTGAATATGGACTTGCTAAAGTACTTCCTAGTATGGATAAAAGTAGGCAGTGAACTATTACAAACAGTCTGTAAACTTTCACATTAGAAGAAAAGTTCTTGGTTGAAATGCAACGAGGGAACATACGTTTTCTACAATCTAAAGCTTGTATTGTTAAGAAAAGGTCCATGAATTCAATATGCACGCCATTCAGATCTACTAGTGTCTCTAGAAATGAGCTAGGCCAAAATTTGGAAAAGCGTAGCAGTTTGTCTAGTGAGGGGTCTAGTGTTTCTAGTAGCTCACAACCTCCAGCTGGAACCCAAATCCCTAGTGAATAGGCAAAGGGAAAGCATAAAACACCTTCATGTTGGTGGGCGTGGCCATGACAAAGAAAGATGTCTTTCTACTCTTGTAGCTCAGCACAGCCTGAAAATTTAAATCTTATATTGCAAGGTTTCAAAAAGGGGCTGTTAATTGTAATCTACATTTGGAGTTCTGATTTTTCATCTCACTAAAATCTTCAGGAGTGTATCTGACCAGTGCCATCCTTGTTTGGTTTGATAAAGGATGGTATGTGACACATGTTTAGTTGGCATGCATTTTTTTGGATGAGTATCTAGGCCACCTCTTTCTAATGGGGCAAATGTTCGAAGAATGTACGTGTGTGAGCTTTGAACCATGTCTTTAGTTTCTGTTCTTGGAAGATCAAATTTTAGAGGACATCCGTGGAGATCTCAGATCATAATTGGGCATGCTGTCTTTACTACAATTGTAAATTTGCATGTGTGAAAGCACGAATTGAGTGGTCATATCAAGAAGAGGTTGTCTTCGGACAATGGAGGTGAAGGAAATGATGATTCTGCAGAAAGATTCATAAATTGCAAGTGTAGTTGTGCATGTGTCAAAGGATGAGGACTTCCTTGTTTGTTTTTGGTGGTACTGATCCGAAAAGACTACTAAACAACTTTTATGTTCTTGATACAACAACAAATGTGTGATTAAAACCACGAATTGATGGGGAGCGACTTGCTCTATGGGAGGGCCACTTTGGGCTCGCCGTGGCATGATTTTCCATGTGCCTTGTATTTGGGGGCTTCACAGATATTAGGAAACTTGATCTGCATATGCTCAACAGAGATTGTTCATTACACCAAAGTTATACCAACAAGTGTCGGCCCATGTAAACACTTTTCAAGTGCAGGTGATTGCATAGATGCGAAAACGGTGGTTCTTATCCTGTTTGGTGGTAGCAAGCAAAAGGAGAGCATTAATCTCGAGAACATCTTCCTCCCTAAAGGCATGTCAAAGTTTTTCCATGCACTTACTTGTATTTGCTGCAATTTTAGTGTCACGATTAACTATCAGAGTGTATCACATCCTTCTGTTTGATAGAGTCATCGTGTTTCTATTTGTTTGCCATTCCATATATTCTAAGTCGAAGTTTTCACATTCTATAAGTCTTGTGACAACATGCACTATGCTGATCCTGCTCCGAAGTTGTGCATATGTAAGCACGTGTTTATGAGAGTGCATGTATCAATATTGATTGTATTTAAATCACTTTAGAGTTTGTGTGTGTATATATTCATGCCTATAAGTTTTTGATTGTGTGTGTGCATATGCATGCTTAGTTCTGCATGTATGCATTGGTAGGTCTTCATTTCTGTTTCTTGTTGCAGGTGTGTAGGAGCACGCGAACGATAGAAGGAAAGGTGACGCGCAGGTGCGCACAACAGTTGATCCAAAAGCGGAGGACGAAAGGGTTGGGGGGAGAGAGAGAGAGAGAGAGAGAGAGAGAGAGAGAGAGAGAGAGAGAGAGAGAGAGAGAGAGACATTGTCTTTGTTGTACATACGTGCTTGCTGCTTCTCTGTTTTGAAAGTCTATTTAGTTTAAAAGATATAGTATATGCCTATGTTCAAAGCTGCAAATTCCTCCATAGTCACACCATTACAATATGAATTAATCTCCCGTATGCCGTCTTCATGCTCACAAGAGATGGAGAAATACACGTATCAAGGTTTCCGTCGCTTCCCTTCCAATTTAAAATAGGCAAACACGTCCAGATGACTGTCATGGATATTGGGTTTGGAACACCATAATATCTTGTTGCCGTTAGTTCTTCCCTCCTCTAAAAAGATCAAGATTTTGAAGGAGTCGAACTTTGGAGGAAAAGCACTGAGAGAAACAAAAACAATCAACTATCCGCACCGTTGTACACGGACTAAGAAACGTCCACTTCATGCAACTTTGCTAATGTGTATATTCTCTGAATTTTATCTCAAATCTATTTTTGTTGGATTCTAGGTACTTTATACGCCCTCTAGAACTTAATGTGAAATAGTTAAGCATTTCTTTTTCTGTTCACTAACTTTTCAGTACTGATGATTATGGTGAAAGGAGAGAAATTGTACACTATTTCTGAGGGTGAAGGTGAGAAGATATATGAACGTAAGCTCCGAATTCCTGCATAGTGACACCATTACAATATGAATTAATTTCCCTTATGCGGTCTTCTGCTCACAAGAGATGGAGGAAGTACACAAGGATTCTGTCGCTTCCCTTCCAGTTTAAAATTGGCAAACATATCCAGATGACTGTCATGGGTATTAGGTTTGAAAGACCATATTATCGTGTTGCCGTTAGTTCTTCCCTCCTCTAGAAACATCAAGATTTTGAAGGAGTGAAGTTTTGGAGGAAAAGCACTGAGGGAAACAAAAGCAATGAGTTATCCGCACCGTTGTAGTACACGGACGAAGTAACGTCCACTTCATATAACTTTGCTAATGTGCATGTTCTATGAATTCGTCATCTTAATTCTATTTGTGTTGTATTCTAGATAGTTTATATGCCCTCTAGAACTTTATATGAAATAGCTAAGCATTTCTTTTTTCTCTTCACTAACTTTTCAATATTCATGACTATGCTAAAAGGAGAGGAATTGTACACTCTTTCTGATGGTGAAAGGTGAGAAGAAATATGAAGGTACACATGCTAATGCACTGATATATATAAAGATTTGGACCATGAATAGTGTTACCTTCTTGTAGGAGCAATTAATCCTAGAATGTTATCATTTTCATAAAATGCACCTTTCCTATGTTTTGCTTTTGTCCACAAAACCTATGAAGCGAGATAAATATTAGCTAAAGGCATCATATTTGATCTGCTCATTGTGGATAGCCTAGAACAAGATCAATCCCCTGTGCTCTATTAGTTGTGTTTGGAAGTGGGCTGCTATCATCAAGCAGCATGACTCTATGTTCCCCATTTTTGGTATGAGGAGCGTTGAAAAAGAAAATATTGAAAGAGCAAAGAAGCTTTGTTCTAGAGGCTTTCATAAGTGGAAGCACCCTTGGAAGCAAGAGAGAGGACATTCAATCACGTTTGAGGACACCGATCCCATTCTCCAGCCAGAATATAAAGACTCGTGCCCTTTAAGGCACAAGATGAGAGATTCCGACGCTTTAGAGATTAGGCTACTCCTTGGCCAACCCCCCCCCCCCCCCCCCCCCCCCCCCCCCCCCCCTTCCTGTAAGGTTTGAAGTGGAAACAAAAGAAATCGGATGAAGGCTATTCTGAGAATCAAACGAGAATTCAATATACATTTATCCTGAAACAAGAACTGGTGCACCGATTGATCTTGGATTAGATGAGACTTCAAGCTCCACGATGTATCGTACAAGCTTATTGAGATGCGACAGATTGTTTATCGAGGGATTAAGATCAATATCATGGCTCGTAAAATCTGTGGTGCACATGTGGTGTAAACGATGCTTAAATGCTATGAAGGACATTGGTCACCTCTTCATTAGTTCTTTTCTTAAGATTGTCTTTATTTGGAACAGTGCCACCAAGTCCCTCTTTATAAATCAACAAACTAGTTGTATGAAAGCTTTGTTTGGTTAAGCTATTGGCTGCTCTATGGCTCTCTGGAATGCTATTTAGAGTGAGGATCTCTAGAAGGTTTGGAAAGAAAGGTGTGCAACGAATGTTGATAAACCACCCCCCCCCCCACCCCAAAGAATGGTCTCTAAATAATTCCCTAGTCAAAATGTAAAAACTCTCCACCCTTTAAACACCACTCTATCAACAGCATAAAGTATATGTTTTTTCTTCAAGAAAGTTTGGCAATAGCCTACTCTCCCAAACTTTAATTTTTAATTAATAGAGAGAACCATAGAATAAATGTTGTAGAAAACAAGTTAGGAACTAAGTCAACCCCTCACGAAAGGGACGAAAAAAGTCAACCTTTTTTTTAGCAAAAAGGAAGACTAAATTTAAGATGAAATTTCTATCTGTACAATGGGCAGGATCCTTGACAAGGGCCCCAGACTACAGGCCAATCTCAAACACAGGTTAATCTCATGAGCAAGAAACAGGCTAATCTCATGAGCAAGAAACAATAGAAAGTCAGAGTAGACAAAGTACAAACAGGGCTGAGGAGGAAATGGAACATATGGAAGAGCAGGAATGAAGCAGTTTGGAATAAGTCTAAAGAAGTCAATCTTGTTTGTACTTATCTCTAATTTTCTTCTCGTATCTTCTCACCTTTTATTGATTTAAGCTGCTTTGTCAAAAACAAAAGAACGTGATGCGCCGTACAGGAGATGAGAAGCCCATTTACCATCTATTCACTTCTCTCTACTCTCTTATACTTTCCATCTTCTTTAATATATATAAAAAAGAATGGTGAAAATAAAATAGTGCCTTTTGTCTTTTTATGAAAAAGCTGCAGAAGATTGGTGTTCTCATTTCCTCGAGGCATTGAAGAGTCGAGACTAAAGAGGACGAGGTCTTGGCTGTCTATGACTTTGTTCAGGATGTCGGACGCGATGGCCGTCAGCAGTGGCGTTTGATGGGACTCGGGAGTCCTGGCTCCTCAGTCCAGCAGCCTACCATTCCTGGCATGTACGAAAACGAAGTACACGATTCGATATGGCGTTCAAAGCCCAATATTACGGCGCCGACCAGGCAGCACTGCCGCACACAACGAACCACCTTCCAAGTTCCCTGCATGAATCACTGAGTAGAGGACAAAGTTGCCACCGCTCCACGACAGCGGTGGAACCCATTGTGTTGTTCCGTCCAAGTTTTTCCTACCGATCACGTGCGTCCAGGCCCATTCAAATACAACAAGGACTTCAGGGAAGGTGATTCTTGCATTTAGGGAGTGTTATTTTCGCATGTACAAAGACTAAGTAAAAGCGTTTAGGGAATGTTTGATTTCTTTTTTCCATGTAGGAAGACTTTCATGATAATCAAGGACTCTTTCCATAGCGCGAATAAAGAGTTCTCAAAGAAGGCACTCACGTCGAAAGGTCTGATCGAAGGTCACGAATGATGCGAGCTGAAAACGTTTGTGTTTGAAACTCCAAGTAGATTGTGGTCTACAAGCATAAGCATAGTGGTTTGCAACCTCAACAGTTATCCTAATGACCGTAACCTGCATACATTTTGGTCTATGTTTTCCATTGAACAACTATGTTTTCCTCAGTCTATCTACTATCTCACAAGTCCCCACCCTAGGTAATGTTGGTAGATCCTTGTGGACCTTTCATCAACACGTTAAGAATGAAGAAGCTTTCATTGTTAGCATAAAAGTCTCTTCCTTACAGTTGGACAAATGTAAGTAAGGAAATCATCTGTTCAATTCCATTATCTTAACTAATAAATATGGAATTATGATATGTATTTATCTCATGTGCACGTTATGTGATGTGCTACTTAGTACGTTGAATTAAGTTTCTTCAAGTTGAAAGATAATAGACTATATGTAGATAAATAATGTTCAGAAAAAATGGAAATGCACGTAAAGAATGATGTTTAACGAGGAAGACATGGACGAGGTTTCGAAGGTATATTAACGTCGAATAAAGTGCTAGTCATTAGAGACGAGCAATAAAGTGCTAGTCGTGAGAGACAAGCAATCAAGTGCTAGTCATTAAAAACATCAGAGGAATAAAATGCTAGTCATTAGAGACAAGAAATAAAATGCTAGTCATTAGAGCCTAGGTATCCAGACTCAGAACCCCATTTGCATTAAAGAATGGAAAATAGTGTACGGTGGTGAAAAGTTAGTGCTTTGTCAGTCTCTGATCTTCCTCAAAGAAATTTTCTAGAGGCCCACGTCAGGCAAAATATAAAAATAAACATTAGTCACAATCCACCTTGACTACATTAGTCAGAATTCACCTTGACTGTGAAAAAACATATACATGCCCAAATAACCATCTACATTTTAACCGTCATTCGGTCGGTGAAGTTTCTGTTGAAATGCACCTAGAATAACCGTTCAAGATTTTAAGCTATTAAGCACTTTTTGGTAGAATTGAAAACTTATTTAGATCTAAGAAAGCTTATTATGCAATTGCACTACAAGAGGAAAATAGGTATTGATAGAAAAGTACGTGGGCTAGCTAGTAGTTGGTACGGAAGCATTTAGAGTGGAAATGCCTAGGGTGTCTACGAAAAAGGAATTTACAATTTGGACTTTCAGCTAATGATTTGAATCCATTGGGTTTATGGAAGGATGGTTGGTTGTGTCGGTTACTTGTGTTACTGAACTAAAACATTTGTTTGTAATGAGAGTAAAACATATACTATCTCATACATTTGTTGGCAGACATAAAGTGAAAATATCTAAGTTTCTTATCCATCCATTGATTGATCAATGAAAAGAAGTATGGAATGGTATTTAACTCCTTAAAATCAGCAAAGATAGACATCATGTACTTCATTGATGGGAATTTTCATGTGGATCTTGCAAGGCTATCTAAGTTGTTACAATGCCATGTATAGAATCTATGTGTCCTGTGTGTGGCCAAAGTTTGAAAGATTGATATACTGAAAGTGCTTACCTATTGGTTATCCTAAACGACCAAAAATGTATACATATCAAGATTCTCCTGCACGCATGGTTATTTTTCATTGGAATGGGCGGTAAAACGTAATCTTGACCATAAATCGTATTGCACACAGAGTGATGAGATTATATGTGTGCTATTTATTTTCACATGCTTATGATAATAGAAGCATATGAGAATAATAGAAGCATATGATGATAATGAGAGCGTATAATGCACTATTATGATAATACGTCATACGTAGATTTGTAAGTGAAATTAGCTACCAAAAGAAGAGATATTGGACCAATGACTTCGTTCATTGCTTAATACTACATGGGCTCTATTAAGATTATATAAGCATGTGGTATTTAAATTTAGAAAGAAGATCTTGACAGCCACAAGGAACATGCAATGTCATAAATGCTCATATTCAAGTGAAGGTACGTATTGATAGGTTAGAGGTCACATGATTTTCGTGGGGTGCTACACCTAAATTTTCTCACTAATTCGTTTAATATCTAAACAATATAACCATTTTCAACACACTACAAGGAATACGGGCATATAGCGACGGTTAAGGTGACAGAATTTCATCGCTATAAAATTGCAACATGCATCGTAATTAGCGTCGCGCGCGGACCGACGATTAAACGACGAAGAGAATGACATTTTTTGCGACTTGTGGCGCGACGGGGTGCGACGCTCCCATACAGCGTCGCTAACACGACACATTTAAAAGCTTCGCATAAGCGACGCTCTTTTACGTCGCATAAGCGACACTCTTTTACATCGCATAAGCGACGAGACTTTGCCATCGCATAAGCGACGCTAAAACATGTCGCTTATGCGACAACGGGTAGCATCGTTTACACGACGGTCTGTTGACGGACAAAAATTAAAACGTTGGAGGCTCTTCAATCGGCATTTTCACGCATCGGATCGAAGAGCTCTCCAACGTTCGCAATTGCGCTGCGCTTACAAGCTGAAGCAAGTATATGCAGAATTGTTGTTTTGCCTAAGCTCTCTCTTATTGTCTCCCTCTGTCTTTGTTTCTCTCTTTCTACATCTTTCTCTCTCTGAATTATCTCTCTCTCTCTCTATCTCTCTCTTTATTGCAGGTTATTCAAGAAGCTAACCAAGCAAAAAGTATGGATAATTATTGTAAGTACAATTTCTATTCTTTTTATATCATTTGAATTGTGTTATTTTCATTAGATAGCATACTCACACTTATTGATATGCACTTATACACTTATACATGATGAAGATGCACTTTCACACATATACACATATACACATGCACATACACACACATATATACACACAGATACATGTGCACATACACTTAGACATACACACATATACACATGCATATGCACAAACATTTCTACAACCACATAAAAAGATTTACATGCATGCATTATTGCATATATATATATATATATATATATATATATATATATATATATATATATATATATATATATATATATATATATATATATATATATATATATATATATATATATATATATATATATATATATATATATATATATATATATATATATATATATATATACGCATACACACATTAACATGTATGCAAATACATGTATATGCACATCCACATGCATGCACATTCAAATGCTTGCACATGGATGCGAATGGAAATGCATCCACATACACATGCATGTTTCATACATATACACATGCATATACATACATTATACACATATATACACATATATATGCACATACGTACACACATATACACATGCACATACGTACACACATATACACATGCACACACACATGCACATACCTACATATACACATATACATGCACATACACACATATACACATAGAGTTAGGCATATACATGCACATACATATACACACATATACACACATATACACATGCACATGCACATACTCATTCACACATGTACACTTACACATGCACATGCACATACTCATGCACACATATACACTTACACATGCACATGCACATACTCATACACACATATACACTTACACATGCACATGCACATACTCATACACACTTATACATTTACACATGCACATGCACATACATACATATACACACACATACACATGCACATACATACATATACACACACATACATATACACTTAGGTACACACATATGAATGAATTATATAATTAAAGTACTAAAACACATATACACATGCACACACACATGCACATACCTACATATACACATATACATGCACATACACACATATACACATAGAGTTATACATATACATGCATATACATATACACACACATACACATGCACATGCACATACTTATACACACATATACACTTATAAATGCACATGCACATACATACATATACACACACATACACATGCACATACATACATATACACACATATACATATACACTTAGGTACACACATATCAATGAATTATATAATTAAAGTATTAAAACACATATACACATGCACATACACACATATACACATAGAGTTACACATATACATGCACATACATATACACACACATACACATGCACATGCACATACTCATACACACATATACACTTACACATGCACATGCACATACATACATATACACACACATACACATGCACATACATACATATACACTACATAAATATACACTTAAGTACAGACATATGAATGAATTATATAATTAAAGTATTAAAACGCATGCTTAATATAAACAATAATAACAATCAATAGAACAAAACTCTTCATTACTTAATACCATACACATAATTCAAAACATAACTGAAATGAAACATATATATATATATATATATATATATATATATATATATATATATATATATATATATATATATATATATATATATACATATATATATATATATATATATATATATATATATATATATATATATATATATATATATATATATCAATGTAAATACATATAATCCAATGTCATAATCAACTAAAATCCTAATCATCATCATCATGACCATCATCATCATCAGCAATATCATGATCATCCTGATCTTCCTCATCTTCATCGTCATGATCACCCTGTGACGATCGAGATCGTCTGTCCTGTGTTTATCTCTCCACCTCATCCATATTTGTCTCTCCATAATACTCTTGTATTACATATAACAAACATAAATAAATAAAACAATTAAACCATTCATAAAAATAAAATAATTATATAAAATTTAAAAATACTCACAAAGGCATCATGATGATCTTGCATATACTCGTTCAAACACCGATATCCAAAATGTGTAGCATATCCTTCCGCTGCAATGAAACAAATAAAAAACATTAGTTACTTGCATTTTAACTAAAATAAAAAATATACTCACAATAACACATATACTTAAAAATGTAGCTACAAAACCATTATGGCCCATTTGGCCTAGGTGCGATGTGTGGTCCGACTCCACTCTCTTCTTTGCAGCAGCCTGTTTATTCAAGAAAAAAAAACATAAATTAAATGTAAAAAATTACTAAAATATATAAAAATTATAAATATAAACTATTAATTTGTGTACCTTCTGCTGAGGAAATGACTCCTGAAGACGTAGCTGTCTACGAAAAAACTGTCAGGACTCAGGTGGTATGTTAGCTTGCCCCTTATTTTTTTCGACCATACAATATCTCCTGTTAATTTAATCTCAAATAGAAAAAAAAAATCAGAATACATACACATATATACACACACATACACATACACATATCCACATACACATATACATGCAAACATATACGCATATATATATGTATACATATACACATATACATACATATAACATAAACACACATATATATATCCACATATATATGTACACACACATGCATGCATATACACTCATTCATACAAAATACATGCATTTATCCCACAATAATGTGTAGTGTATATGTGAATATATGTGTATGTATAAATGTGTATATGTGAATATGTGTGTATGTGTAAATATATATATGTGAATTTTTTGTGTATGTAGATAATCAGATTATTAATATCAAATACCATTATTTGTAGATTCTGATCAATCAGATGGAACTCCACCACCATCTCCTCATCGTGCAACAACTTTTTTTTTTTTATATAAAGGAAGTTCGGCATTAGCCTACTCTCTCGGACTTGAATTAAATAAAGAAAAGTACAAGAGAAGGGGACTAGTGCCCACGGGACCCCCCAAATCCCACAAAGTAGGGGAAGCTTTTACAAAGCTTAGATGGCATTACAAAGAAGGTTGATTACCCTCTCATCACCCTCATGTGGGACCCACTTGGGTTTAAGCTTGTTATTGATCAAAAGGAGTACTTGATGATGCCTGAAGGGGGGGGATGTCTTACAGTTAACAATCCTTTTGCCAAGGAGGAACAACGATTTCTCAATTGACCACTCTTTGGGGGAGTCACCGAAGTTGATAGCACATCTTTCCCGCCAGATTTTCCATAGGACCTCCCCTCTGATGGCAATTTAGAGAGTCGCGGAGGAGCCGATTGCTTCCCCCAGCAGGACTTGCTGCCAACTGAGATGTTTCTGAAGACTAATTTTCTTTCCAACTATCTGCCAGAGTCTGTTGGAGTTGGGGCAGGTAAAGAAGATGTGTGAAACATCTTCGATAGACCGGTGGCAGCGTTTGCACCAGGGAGGAATCCCACAAAGTTTGCTAGCCTTAAGATTGGTCCAGACTCCATGATGAAGAATTTGCCATAAGAGGATAAACTTTTTGATTTCTATGAGGGGGTGCCAGATAGCCATGAACTTCATGTCCCACCGAAGCTGCATCCATGAGAGGCACCACTTCTTGTTGAGGTTGACCTGATAGTCAATCGTTTCTTTGATGTTTGGGATTTTTGATAGGCTATTCCCATTGTGCCATTTGAGACCAAGCGAGCTCGACGTGTCGTGTCCCATGAGAAGGCAAACTTTGTGTCAGTCCCAAGCGAGACATCTGCTTTGCAATGTGTTCCACTCTTCGTACGAAATGTTGACGCAAAGGTCAATATCCTAGAAGTTGATCTAGCGGTTGGTGTCTTGTTTCCAGAGATGATTCCATTTTTTGAAGCCTTTGTTCCATAACTTCTTGGCATTTTTAATGTTCCAAGATTCCACACTCCGGATGCCATGGATCGGAAACCAGATAGAGTTGTTTTGTCTGATACCGGCAGCCCACTTCCAGTCTTCACTTATTCTTGTGTAGCTTTTGACTTTGTTCCAACTCTTCCATAGGGAGCACACGAGATTAGAGCCTTTCAGGAAGACAGGGATCGTGCAACAACTTTATATTGTAAGTATATCAAACATTTATTTTAAATATATTTGATGGATACATAACTTTTATTTTTGTTTCTTATTATGTGCAGATTCTGATCAATCAGAGGGTACTCAACCACCTCCTACCCATGCGACCACTTCACATGTGTCCTCCGATAGGAATTATAATGAATTTTACTATGAAGAGCATATTATATGTTGGTGTAACTCTTGTTATGGCACGTATCGAAGACCACGATTGGAATGTATTGAACATGAGGCAGAGTATGGTACTTTTGAGCATGCTCCATCACCTAGTCAATGTAATAATGCTTGGGTATGTATTTTTTTTATATATTAATGTCATTATTTTATTTAAAAACCATATATAAAATCAAATTATTGTTGATATACAGGAATACTTGCTCGATGATGATGATGATGATAATTTTTCTCATAATGTTAATATACCTCGTACACATCATGGACTTGCTGTTCATCAATTACAAGAAGAGGTTTCTAGAAATCCTCTACCTCCTAATTTAGAGAATGAAACGGCTGGAGATTATCCATTGCCAGCTCGTGATTGTTCTTTAGTACAAACATATGATAGAAGAAGATATGGAGGATGGAATAAAGGACCACTTCCTTTAGATGGAGAGGTTTTCAACTTTTGGGGTAATCGCTATATGATTGCTCCATCCACTATTACTAATGCTGGTCGTGGTCTCTTTATTGTAGAGGATTTGTATGTGCCTCCGAACTTTGAAGTCACTCTTATGTCATTTTGTGGTCCTATATATGGATGGGGAGATTGGCATCGACTTTCACATTATGTTCAAAGCTGTTGAAGAATCACTCACAAATTTGGCATGCAGACAGACATACTGATGAAGAAAGACAAAAGGTAAGCAGAAAAAAAACATTCAGAAAATCAAAGCCTTAGTGAAGGGACAAATTCACGTCTGTAATATACAGCGTAGAAGTTTCCAGAATTATGAGTTTGTTGAAACCCGGATCAGAAATTGTATATAAGAGCATATAGAACCGGAATAAAAAAGAGAGAAAAAATACATAGAGGAAGAAGAAGACACCAGAGATCACGTATGTAGAGATGAATAATAGAACTTGAATTGTCGGGTATTCACTTGAGAGAGATGGTAAGGAATAACTACTCAGAGTAGGAGAGTTTTTCCATAGCTATGAGCAAAGTGAGGCCAAGCTATTTTGTACACATCTTCTTTAATAGAAAACATATGCTCATGTGGAAATTTTGAGCGCATGCTTCATATGTGAAGAAATCTGAGTAATTTCATGTTACTGTGAAAGTTAGTTAGCAGTTATAGTTTTCTCAGTAAACATTTTCTGATACTTCTGAGAGTTAGATCTCGTAACATATTGTAAAGGTTTTCATGAGTGATAGCTCACCTTGAAGCTAGTAGTTTCAACTATAAGTTGATCAAAAGAGTTTTGTGAAACAGGACATGTACACAGTACAAAGTCTGACCGTAAAAGGCAATATGAACTGGTGAAGTTTTTTCTTAAACTTCAGAAACAATTCATTTACTGAAGGAAGCTCAGGTATTACTTCCTTACTTCATCTACAATCATTTGAAGTAATTACAAACAGAATTACAGTTGATTCCGGTAAGATTCCGGTAAGATTAAGGTGACATTCCGGTAACAGTCCAGTGAAATTCCGGTGAAATTTCGGTGAGTTTCAAGTACAATTATAAAGTTTTTAGTTTTAGAAAGTTTGCTAAGCTACTGATGATTATAGAGGTGTTCTAATATCGCTATAGCTTAGTTCTTGTAACGTGGTGAATTCCGCAGTTGAGCTTTAGCTAGTTAAGCTCAGTCACTGCGTTAACAAGTAGTAGAAGAGCTCAACAGTTGATGATGATTCGTTAGAGCTCAACAAGTGGCAATTTTCCGTAGTCTTGTTAGTGAACAAGCTTTTGCCATGAAATCAATAGTGGTATCAGAGTAGAAAGGTTCTGAAGAATAGAAAAGGTTTCACAGAAGTAGAAACGGAAGTAAAGATACAAGAGAATTTGAAGAGCTTTCACAAGAAAGGTGAAAGCTGAGGAGATCAACAACAAACGACGTCAGGAAATGTTCCGAAGTAATTCTCAAGGGTAAAGGTTTGTAAAAGGTAAAGCGTTTTAAAATTACACTCACCAAAAGTAACAGAAACAAGAAGATTATGGCATATCATATCTCTATTGACAATTGGATAGAGATAATTATCCCGCATCGGTAATGTGCATGGAAGCTTTACTTATGAGTAAAGGCTTAATGATATATGTGACGGGAGAAGAAAAGAAGCCGAATTTCGAAGACGACAGTCAACGAAAGAAAGAAGAGTTAGAAGCCTTGAAGCTGTGGCAGAAGAAAGATGCAACGGCAAGAGCTTATATCTACAATACCATTACAGATCATCTACTACTGCACATTAGAGGTCTGGAGAAAGTAGAAGATATATGGAGTGCATTGGAAGATCATTTCCAAAATACGACGAAAGCTAGGAAGGCTAGCTTATGGTCAGAGTTTACAACGTTCAAGAAAAAGCAAAGTCAAAGCATTAGTGATTATGTCACTAAGATGAAAGACTTGGCAGATAGTCTTGGATCTATTGATGAAGATATCGAAGATCACAGGCTGATAGCACAAATGCTTGCAGGATTGAGAGGAGATGAAAGGTGGAAACCTTTTGTACTCTCAACTGAAATTTCTTTAAATCATTTTGTACCAGATTTAAATCAATTGCTTGGACTAATGCTAACGTTTGAGCAAGAATTGAAGACAGACATAGATAACGAACATAGTTCGGGTATGTATGCAAAGAATAAGCAGAAAGGTGATAAAGGTAAAGAAAAAGATGAAGAAGAGATGTTTACTCAAGCAAATTTTGCAAGAGGAAGAGGTAATGCCATAAGTAAAAGTAGAGGTAAAGAAAGAGGTAATCAGACTAACAACAAGAAGATTTGTTGGATCTGTGGATTAAGCAATCATTTGGCTCATGATTGCTGGCATAATTCTCAAGGATCAAGTCAGAATCAGAACAATAACAGTAGAGGCAGAAGCGGAAGATATCAAAGACGTAGACAAAGCCAAAGAGGCGGATATGGTAGAGGTGGAGCAAGAAGTTGGGGACAGAATCAGTCTCACAACACTACCTACTACAATTATGCGAATGATATGCAGAATGACAGTCATACAACGTTGATGATGAACTCAATAAGTGTGACAAAAAATGAAGACCTCAAGGTATTCTATATTGACTCTGGTTGTTCAAAAAATCATTTGTCAGGAAGTATAGAATTGTTATCCTTACTTGAAGGAGGTATACAGATAGAGAGGTGATAACACAAAACATAATGCAAGGTCAATTGGAAAAGTAAAGTGTAAGAATGGAGCTGACCTAATAACAAATGTTTTGTATGTTCCAACAATCTCGAAGAAACTGATCATTGTGGGTCAGATAGTAGAAAAAGGTTTTCAAGTCAGGTTTACAAATGGAGTATTTGTTGAAGATCCAGAGAATGGATACAATCAGATTGTCCATGGTAAAAAGGAAGGTAGACTTTTTACTCTTAAAGTACAAGGAAATGTTGATCAATCCTTGATTACACATGGTGATGAGGTATTCATAGAGTTACACCTCTGGCATAAGAGGTTAGGACATTTTAATGAAACAGGAATCAAAACTATGGTGGAAAAACAATCCGTGAGAGGATTACCAAATATGAAGAATCAACATATGATTCACAAGTGCGAAGCTTGTGAGATGGGAAAAGCCCACAGGTTACCATTTCATAAGAAAGGGTAAAAACACGATGATGTGTTAGAACTCATACATACAGATGTACGGGGACCAACAAAAGAAGGATCTATGAGCAGCTCAAGGTATTACGTTCTTTTTATTGATGATGCAAGAAGATGGATAAATCTTTATGTTTTGAAAGAGAAGTCAGAAGTATTTGAAGCTTTCAAGCATTTTCATGCATATGATGAAAGACTTATAGGACAAAAACTCAAAAGACTAAGGTTTGATGGAGGAGGAGAATATTTTTCTCGAGAGTTCAATGATTATCTGTGGAATGCACGTATCAAAAGAGAAATAACTTGCAGGTATATACTGCAACAAAATGGAGTAGCAGAAAGAAGAAACCAAACTCTAGTTGAGTTTGCAAGAGCAATGCTAAAGGAGAAGAATTGTCCAAATTATCTTTGGGCTGAGGCTGTAAATACAACTACATATTCGGTCAATAGATTACCATGTACAACTTTAAATGGGATGACCCCTTATGAAGCTTGGTGGGGCAAGAAACCAACACTTGATCATTGTAAAGTGTTTGGATCAGTTGCCTATGCTTATGTGCCATCACAACTAAGACATAAGCTTGAACCAAAAGCTAAAAAATATGTGTTCATCGCATATGATGAAAAACAAATGGGTTATAGGTTATGGAGTCCTCTAACCAAACAGTTTACTGTTTCGAGAGATGTGACATTTGATAAAGGAAAGAGCTGGTATACAGATAAAGAGCATAGTGTTGAAACACTTGAAGAAGAGATAAGAAGGAAAGAAAAAGAAAAAGGAAAATCACATATGCAGGTGAATGGAGATGAAGATCATATGCAGGCAAGTACGTCCAGGATTGGATCAGGTATGAGAAACGAAGATGAACCAAGATTTGATGAAGATGTGTATTCATATACACATGAAGAATATGAGCTAAGAAGGTCAAATAGAGTAAGGAAACAACCAACAAGGTATTCCTATGACACTTCTTATTTGACTCAGAAAAACTATGCTTACTTAGTAAAGGAAGATGAAGAACCTCAGAATTTTGGTGAAGCAAAAGGTAAGAAACAATGGGAAGAAGCAATGAAGGAGGAGTTCAATGAGCTTGAAGAGAACAAGACTTGGGAACTTGATCCAAAACCAAATGGTAAGAAAGTGATTGGAAATAAATGGGTTTACAAAATTAAGAAACTTGGAGATGGAAGGATAGCCAGATACAAAGCTAGACTGGTGGTCAAAGGCTATGCTTAGACACATGGCATAGATTATGATGAGACGTTTAGTCCGGTGCCAAAGATATCAACCATAAGGACATTGATTGCTATAGCAGCATCAAAAGGATGGAAGATAAGTCAGCTGGATATAAAGAATGCATTTCTGAATGGATATATATCAGATGAGGTTTACATGGAACAACCTGAAGGGTTTGTAAGTTCTAGTTACCTAGATCATGTTTGCAGATTAAGAAGAGCTCTCTATGGATTGAAGCAAGCTCCAAGAGCTTGGAATTACAGACTTGTGAAGTATCTCAATGACCTTGGATACCAAAGCTCAAAGGCTGATGTAAGTCTACTCATTAAGAGAACATATGAAGGTATGATCTACATTTGTATTTATGTAGATGACATAATAATCACAGGAACCTTAGATGAAGGAATCAAGGAGATGAAAAGATTGCTTGAAAAAGAGTTCAAGATCAGTGATCTAGGAAAGTTATCCTACTTTCTTGGAATGGAAGTTATATATATATATATATATATATATATATATATATATATATATATATAGATCATGGCATATATGTTTCGCAAGAAAGGTATCTCCTAAACTTACTAAAGACGTTTAACATGGAGAATTGTAGAGAAGCTTCAACACCGCTTGAAGTAAATCATAAAATCAGCAAATATGGTGGTGCAGAATTTAAAGATATGAGGAAGTATAAGTCATTAGTGGGAAGCTTAATTATGCTACACTAACAAGACCGGATCTCAGTTCTGTAGTGGGAGTTCTCTCACAGTTCATGCATTGTCTGAAGGATCAACATTGGGTTGCAGGACAAAGAGTTCTTAGATATATCAAAAGAACTATAAAAGAAGGATTATATTATCCTTTTATGTCAATATACAGCTGAGAGCATACAGTGACTCAGACTAGGCAAGAAGTCAAGATGACAGAAGGTCAACACATGGTATATGATATACCTAGGAGATAAGCTTGTAAACTGGTGTTCAAAGAAGCAACACAGTGGCTTTATCGTCAACAGAAGTAGAATATAAAGGACTTGTGGAAGCAGCTAAAGAAGTGATATGGATGCAGACCTTGTTCAAAAGCATGGGTATTGATCAAGGTACCCCTATCATACATGGAGATAATATGAGCTCGTTGTATCTTGCAGCAAATCCAGTATTTCATGCAAGAACAAAACACATAGAGATTCAATATCATTTCCTGAGGGGAAAGGTAATGGAAAAAGAGATTGAAATAGTATACACATCTACAAAGGATCAGATAGCAGATATTCTGTCAAAGAGCTTAGATGGAGTAAAGACAAGCAGATTCAAAGAAATGGTAGGTATAAAAGAAAAGAAGAATATATGAAAGATCATAGAATGCAAATTAGTGATTGAGGGGGAGCTCTTGAAGAATCACTCACAAATTTGGCATGCAGACAGACATACTGATGAAGAAAGACAAAGGAGAAGCAGAAAAAAAGCATTCAGAGAATCAAAGCCTTAGTGAAGGGACAAAATCACGTCTGTAATATACAGCGTAGAAGTTTCCACAATTATGAGTTTGTTGAAACCTGGATCAAAAATTGTATATAAGAGAGCATATAGAACCGGAATAAAAAAGAGAGAAAAAATACATAGAGGAAGAAGAAGACACCAAAGATCGCGTATGTAGAGATGAATAATAGAACCTCAATTGTCAGGTATTCATTTGAGAGAGATGGTAAGGAATAACTACTCAGAATAGGAGAGTTTTTCCATAGCTATGAGAAAAGTGAGGCCAAGCTATTTTGTACACATCTTCTCTAATAGAAAACACATGTTCATGTGGAAATTTTGACCGCATTCTTCATATGTGAAGAAATCTGAGTAATTTCATGTTACTGTGAAAGTTACTTAACAGTTACAGTTTTCTCAGTAAACATTTTCTGGTACTTCTGAGAGTTAGATCTCGTAACATAGTGTAAAGATTTTCATGAGTGATAGCTCATCTTGAAGCCAGTAGTTTCAACTATAAGTTGATCAAAAGAGTTTTGTGAAACGGGACATGTACATAGTACAAAGTCTGACCGTAAAAGGCATTCTGAATTGGTGAAGTTTTTTCTTAAACTTCAGAAAGAATTCATTTACTGAAGGAAGCTCAGGTATTACTTTCTTACTTCATCTACAATCATTTGAAGTAATTACAAACAGAATTACATTTGATTCCGGTAAGATTCCGACAAGATTAAGGTGACATTCCGGTAACAGTCCAGTGAAAGTCCTATGAAATTTCAGTGTTTCAAATACAGTTATAAAGTTTTCAGTTTCAGAAAGTTTGCTAAGCTACTGATGATTATATAGGTGTTCTAATAGCGCTATAGCTTAGTTCTTGTAACGTGGTGAATTCCGCAGTTGAGCTTTAGCTAGTTAAGCTCACTCACTGCATTAACAAGTAGTACAAGAGCTCAACAGTTGATGATGATTCGTTAGAGCTCAACAAAAGGAAATTTTCCGCAATCTTGTTAGTGAACAAGATTTTGCCACGAAATCAACAAAAGCATGAGTACTTGTGGAATATGCTTGAATGCAGCATCCCTTACTAGTAGAAGGATTTTACATGCAGAAAATGAAAGATTATATATTGATGGAAGACCTTACACACATGGAAATATAGCAGGTTTAATAAATAGTAGTCGAGGGTTACATAATAGTTCAAGGACTAATTGCACATTTGAGGAGCATGAAAATAGTCATGAATCACCATACATGAGTAGAGATGTATCAAGATACATAGTTGTAAATTCTATTACTACATTACATGCTCGTGATGAACTATTAGTGAATTATGGATGGCGTAGACCTCCAAGAGCACCTTTTAGCTAGAGAGAATAAAAATTTTTTTATCCATATTTAATAAGTTATATACTTAATTTTTTTTTTAAAGTTTACTTTTTATTCATTTATGGAATACTAATGAATTTTATTTATATGTGTAGATTCCAACGTATGATGTTGATGATATTCCTCCACAGCATTCACAATTACCAGTAAGACCTCATTTATCAGAAGCTTCCATGAGGAGGCTACGCAAAACTAATCATGCGCAATATGCAAAGTTGAAAGATCTATATTCAAAAGACGATAAAGTACAAGATTTCTGTGACAATGATGAAGATGATGGCATGGCAGATTTTATTGAGGATTGGTATCAAAATGACACTGAGAGCATTGATATTTCTAAAAATGAGAAATATCTTCGAGAGGAATGTCTAAAGCATGTATATGAAGGAAGTCATTTGACACGACTAAGTGCGAGCTTACTTATTCTCAACCTTCAAAATCGTTTTGGATGGAGTAATGTATCTGTTTCGACACTATTAAGGTATAATTTCAATTTTATATCTATTTATATATATATATGCATCAATATATATATATATATATATATATATATATATATATATATATATATATATATATATATATATATATATATATATATATATATATGCAGGTTTATAAATATATATATATTATATATATATATATGTGCAGGTTTTTATTCTTACTTTAGATAAGGTAAGAACAAGAACTTAAATTCAATGGACACTTTTTATCCGCGCATCTTTTAAAACTATTAATGCATCTTTCAAAATATTCGCATAAAATTTGATTGTTTGGATGGCAGGATACGATTTTTGTTTTGGAGGATATGAAGTATGTACCTTCATTCAATGATTTGTCGATTCTATCATATGTTCAGTTTGAAAGTGTGAGAAACGGATTTATAATTGCTATTCAAAGATTTTGGCACTGTTTATAGGCCATACAATGGTATGTGACCTAGATGAATCGCATGCACAGAGGTTACTCAAGATAGAGCAATCTGATTATAATGGACTAGTGCCAGTAGGATTCCTAGGGTATGTAGTAAACCTCTTGCACGTCAATGATGAGCATCTGAACTTTAGGATACAAAGTGGAAATCATGGTGGCTTGAGAGGATCACTTTTATACAGCTTGTTCAAAAAACTTCAGTGTCATAAACCTAAATTTCTTTGAACAAGCTGTATAAAAGTGATCCTCTCAAGCCACCATGATTTTCACTTTTTATCCTTAAGTTTAGATGCTCATCATTGACATGCAAGAGGTTTACTGTATACCCCAAGAATCCTGCTGGTACTAGTCCCTTATAATCATGTTGCTCTATCTTCAGTAACCTCTGTGCATGCGACTCATCGAGGTCACCATCGTATGGCCTATAAACAGTGCAAAATTCTTTGAATAGAAATTATAAACCCACTTCTCACACTTTCAAACTGAACATATGATAGAATCGACAAATCATTCAATGAAGGTACATACTTCCTATCCTCCAAAACAAACAATCGTATCCTGCCATCCAAAACAATCAAATTTTGCGCGAATATTTTGAAAGATGCACATAAGCATACACATATATAAAATTATATGCATATATATACACACATATATATATATATATATATATATATATATATATATATATATATATATATATATATATATATATATATATATGTGTGTGTGTGTATATTTATTTATTTACTTTTTTCAATATATGTTTTTTTGATAAACTTACAGGTTATTATCTGAAAAATTTTTACCAAGTCCGAATATTCTTCCTACCTCACATGATGAAATGAAGAAGATAATCAATAATCTTGGTATAGATTATCAATATATACATGCATGTCCTAACGATTGTATTTTATATAGAGGTGAATATGGAGACTCTTTGACATGTCCCAAATGTCAATCTCCTCGATATAAGGGCGAAGAAGGTAAAATCCCAAAAAAGGTATTGAGACATTTTCCATTGGCTCTATGGATTAGACATATGTTTCAAAGCCTCGAATTATCAAAGCTTTTGACTTGGAGACATGATCACAAAAGTACTGATGGAATAATCAGAATTCCTCATCATAGTGTTGCTTTTCAGCATATTGATTCTATGTGACTTGAATTTGCACGAAATCCACAGAATCTAAAGTTAGGAGTTGCATTAGATGGGGTTAATCCATTCTCCATGAAATCTAGTAAATGGTCAACATGGCCAGTGGTAGTCATAAACTACAATCTTCCGCCATATCTTAGCATTAAAAAGGAACATTTAATGCTTTCACTTTTAATCCCAGGCAAAAGACAAGTTAAAGATATGAATATATATCTTGCTCCTCTCATTGACGATCTTCAAGAGTTATGGAGAGGTATTAATGTCATTGATGTATCAAAAAGCATCAATGAAAGGCATATTATGGTTTGTGGTATTGTGGCTTGGACTATTCACGATTTTCGAGGATATGGTGTCTGTTCAGGTATTGATGTAATTTTTTTACTCAATATGCATGTAAATAAATATGATTTAATCTAATTATATTTTTATGATTTTCCATGATGCAGGAATATCTACTAAGGTTTATAAAGCTTGTCCATATTGTGGTGATTGGTTGAGATCAATCTATAGTAAGAATCTCAACAAAAAATATTTATCTTTGACATCAACGATTCTTGCCTGATGATCATCCATTAAGATCTAAAAGAGAAGCGATACATTTTAATGGAAAGCTTGAAACAGGTCAGTGTACAAAACCTATGACGCCGATAGATTGGTATAAAAAATGGACAGATGGACATCTGATAGATCCAAAAGCAGAAATCTTCAGTGATGATTAAGATAATGAGTATGTGAACAAAGGTAAACAAAAATTGGTACTCGTAGAAAACATATCAATATGGTATTCTTTTGAGTATTGGAAAGAGTTAAAAGTATGTCATCTTCTTGATCCTATGCATATATTCAAAAATATTGGTTATTCACTATGGCAGCATCTTCTTGGACTAAAAGATACCACAACATGAAGGAATGATTTGAAAGATAAAAAATCCAAACCAAAGTTATGGCCAGTTTTTGATAGACATCGACAAGAAACGACTTATGCACCTGCTCCTTGGGTACTTACAACAAAAGAGATACAGACTATCAACAATAAAATTCAATTGATTAAGAATCCTACAAGATATGGAGCATCTTTTCAAAACATGTTTACTATGGATGATAGGAGCTTATCTGGGTTAAAGACCCATGACAGGCATAACTTTTTGAAACATATTTTACCTTTGGTTATCGATGGATGTACAACGAAAGGAGTACGAGATGTGATCTATCGTCTTGGATCACTTATAAGGTAATTATGATACTTTTATTTAATATGTATGAATATTGGATATCTTTTATTTTTTAATTAACTTCTTTATAATTGTTTTTATGATATGTATAGGTGGATTACATCCAAAGAGATTGACAAAAAAACAATCCCACAAAAAAAAGGTGAATGCAAAGAGCTACTATGTTTGATGGAGAAAGAACTTCCTACTTCATTTTTTGATATTCAGGTTCATTTATTAGTCCATCTTGTACATGAAATAGAGATTGCAGGTGTTGTCAACACTCGATGGATGTTTTGGGTCGAGCGATTTATGGGAGTATTAAAAGGTTACTTGTGACAAAGAGCAAAACCAGAAGGATCCATGGCAAAGGGTTGGATGCTGGAAGAGTGCATGTATTATGTTAGTGAGTACCTTGAAAGAGTTCATGAAGAAGCTCCACGTGCATGGACCAACGAGTCTTCTTCAAAAATAGCAGATGAAGTATTATCAGGTAAGGGGGTTCCATTGTTATTTACATTTCAAGAAAAAAATGATGTTTCTACTTTTGTAGCATATAATAGCGAATGCATGCAAGCATTCCTTAGCGAGTACAAGGAACTTCAAAATCTTCGAAGTAAAAGGCGAAAAAACAAAAGATTTAGATGTAATCTTGATAATAATGAGATTACAGATATATCTTCTTTCACGGATTGGCTATATAGTCGTTTGCAACGCCCCAATGCAAATAATGAAGAAATTTGAGATGAGCAAAGAGAGCTAATGATAGGTTGTGAACAAAAGGTAATTTTATTAAAATAATATTTTATTTTTTTCATAAATGTATGCTAGTTTTTATTTACTAATTGAATTTATTTTGCAGGCTCGAATGTTCACTAATATGTGGGCTTTTGGACAACATATTAGAATCAAAGCCATTGATTCTTTACGTAAAACAGAGGATTCTAGTATTGTTGCTTCTTTCAAGCAACTATCACGTGCTAGCTCAAAAGACAGGAACCTTATAGATAGCAAACTTGGTTACGTAGGAACTATTGTTGGTATCTACAAAATTTCATTTTGTACATTCAAACAGGTAGAAAAAAGTTTACATTTTTTTTATAGAGTTAGTTATTTTTTTAAGCACCTAATAATGGGTTTTTGTTGTTATATATTTTGATAGGTCATATTGAAGGTTGACTGGTTTCGAGCGGAGTATAAAGGTAGTAATTCGACATTAAGAAAGGAATTATCTGGGTTTTGGGCAATTGATTCTTCCAAGGTAATGTGATCTACTAAAGAACCATATATTCTTCCTAGGCATATTGAACAAGCTTTTTTTTTTATAAAAACCCAGATGCTCATCCTTGGTGGCAAGTCATTCATGTGCAACCTAGAGGTAGGTCATTGTTTGAACAGTTTATTGTTAGAGAGATCGAAGAAAGTCCTCTTGATGATTCAGCATCAGATACAAATACATCAACATCTGAAATAGAAATTAGAATCATTATACGTGATAGTGATACTAATAATTTTTATGAAGAGGATAATTCTCTACATGCTAATTCTACTGATGAGGAAGAGGAATTACCAGAAATAGATATTAATCCATCAATAGATGATGTGATTCATGAGAACATAGATTTGACAATAGAAGAAATAGATGAAATCAATAAGGATAATGAAGATGAGAGTATATTGATGTCTTACCAAAATGATGGCAATAATGACAACATATGAGCAAATTAGATAATAAATTCTACTCTAGTTATCAATCAATAACTTGAACCTTCTGAATGGATATCAGATAATAGATTTTTTTATTAACTTGAATAACCATGAATCCTACTAGAGAGATGAAATCATGTTCTTCTAAGTTAGAACATGAAGTTCGGGGGTATGCCTAATTATTTTATATATAGCTTTATCTTCGAGGAGCAGATTTTTATCATGTATGTATGCATATGTGTGTGTATTCATGTGTATTATATGTATACATATGTTAGTATGCATATATATGTATTTCATGTATATGTATGTGTTTGCATGTGTGTGATATATGTATACATGTGTTAAATATGCATATGTGTATATATGCATATGCATTTATGTAAAATATTCATGTATTCATGTAAAATATGCAACTGTTTATAATTGTGTACATGTATATATGTATATGTGTCTATGTGTAAATATGTACATGTAAATATGTATGCATGTATAGATATTTTTATGTGTGCATGTAGGCATGTATATGTGATGTGTACATGTACATATGTATATATGTCTATGTGTAAATGTGTACATGTAAATATGTTAGTATGTATATATACATTTATGTGTGCATTTAGGCATGTATGTGTGATACATAATATATCTACTCCATTTTATATTTATGTATCCTATCTACATGATGTGAATATATCTTTATATATATTATGATCCTCGTTGATTCGAGTAGCTATATATAGAGGCATAAGGTTGGGATGAGAGACATCTCTCTAGTAGGACGTCGGAGGAATAGATGCAATGTGTACATATACTTCAAACATATGGCTAAAAGGTTGAATTAGAGTTTTTAAATTAGGGGTTTTAAAATCCTAATACCGAAATTAGTGTTTTCAATTTAGGATTTTTGAAATAGGATTTATTTAGTTATTTATTTATCTATTTATGCGTATGCATGTGTTGTGTATGTATGTGTATCTATATGTGCATATGCATGTGTTGTGTGTGTGTATATATGCATGTGTATATGTATACATGCATGTAAATATGATTATATGAGTCTATGTGTGTGTACATATGATTATGCATGTGTATGTGTATGTGAGTATGTGTACGTGTATGTGACTATGTGTATGTGTCTATGTGTATTCATTATATGTGTGTAACTGCATGCATGTGTATGTGTGTGTAAAAATGTGTATGTACGTGTGTGTATGTATAAATGTGCATGTATATGTATATGTGTGTAAATGTGCATGTATGATGTATATGTGTGTAAATGTGCATGTATGATGTATATGTGTGTATGCGTGTATTTATACCTCTAGTCTCACTCTTTTCTCTCTCTCTCTCATATACATACATACATGCATAAACACACATACTCATATCCACATATATATACATAAAAGCAGTGCATAGTGTGCATTATCGCGACGATGAGCCATAAGTGTCCGCATCTCTTTTAGACACCACTTAAGCGACCATCCTCTCCGAAACTCTGTCTCAAGTGAACTAAGTATGTATTTCTTATCCCTCTCATCATGCTCACTACAAAAAAAAACATAATGTAAATAAAACATAAGATATTTATTTCAATTTATATGTAAAATTTTTACTTACTTCCATGGTAAGTGGATAAAGCGCAGGTAAGAGTCGCATAGTGCCTGCATCCTTCTCTTGAACACCAATCCATTCCCTATGTACACAATGCTCCCCTCTGGCTCTATATCTCACTCTAGTCCTAAGGTGCCTATGCATGTCCTCATAGGCAACTCTACTCTGCTATGATGTGCTGGAGGTGGTATAGGTCACCTGAAAATAGATAGATAAAAATAAATAAAAATATGTGTTATAATATCATTAAAAAAGTTTATGAAAAAAAAAACATACCTATGAGCAGATAGCTCTCTTCCATGTGGATCGTATAGTCCAGCTCCTCATCAGGCATCTCTGAGTAATCACGCATTATGGCCCCTATAGTATCAGACGGAACTCTTGCTCTCATAAGACTTTTTATGAGAGTGAGTTTCAACTTTCTCTCTCTACTGGGATCCATAATACCTAACATATAAAACAAAATGATTAGAAATCAATATATATATACGTGTACATATGTATGTGTGTATGCATTAAGTATGTGTATGTATCCATGTGTGTGTGTATGTATGTGCGTGTATGTGTGTGTGTATGTGTGTATGCATATGTATGTTGTGTATGCATCATTATGTGTGTATTTGTCTATGTGTGTATGTGTGTGTGTATATGTGTGTGTGTCTATGTGTATGTGTGTGCATCTATGAGTGTGTATGTGTTTACGTGTGTGTATGTGTCTATGTGTGTGTATGTGTCTATGTGTGTATGTGTATGCATGTATGTATGCGTATGTGTGTATGTGTGTGTATGCATTATGTATGCATGTGTGTGTATGCATTATGTATGTGTATGTATGCATATGCATATGCATTATGTATGTATATATATGCATGTATGTGTATGTGTGAGTATGTCTCTCTATGTGTGTGTATGCATATATGTGTGTATGTGAATATGTGTGTGTACATGTGTCTGTATGTGTGTATGCATCATTATGTGTGTGTATGCATCATTATGTGTGTATGTGCCTATGTGTGTTTGTGTGTGTGTGTATATGTGTGTTTGTGTGTCTGTGTATGTATGTGTGTCTATGAGTGTGTATGTATGTATCTATGTGTGTGTATGTGTCTATGTGTGTATGTGTATGCATGTATGTATGCATATGTGTGTGTATGCATGTGTATGTGTGTGTATGCATCATTATGTGTGTGTGTGTCTATGTGTGTAAGTGTGTGTATATGTGTGTGTATGTGTGTGTGCGTCTATGTGTATGTGTGTGTGTGTCTATGAGTGTGTATGTGTTTATGTGTATGTATGTATCTGTGTGTGTATGTGTCTATGTGTATGCATGTATGTATGCATATGTCTGTGTATGCATATGTATGTGTGTGTATGCATCATTATGTGTGTATGTGTCTATGTGTGTATGTTTGTGTGTGTGTATATGTGTGTGTATATGTGTGTGTGTGTGTATGTGTATGTGTATGTGTCTATGTGTATGTTTTGCTATGCGTCTATGAGTGTGTATGTGTTTATGTGTGTGTATGTGTCTATGTGTGTGTATGTGTCTATGTGTGTATGTGTATGCATGTATGTATGCATATGTGTGTATGTGTCTGTATGCATTATGTATCCATATGTGTGTGTATGCATTATGTATGTGTATGTAAGCATGTGCATTATGTATGTATGTAAGTATGTATGTATGCATATGCATATGCATTATGTATGCATATGTGTGTATGTGTGTGTATGCTTTATGTATGCATATGTGTGTGTATGCATTATGTATGTGTATGTAAGCATGTGCATTATGTATGCATGTAACTATGTATGTATGCATATGCATATGCATTACATATGCATATGTATGCATGTATGTGTATGTGTGTGTATGTCTCTCTATGTGTGTGTATGCATATATGTGTGTGTATGTGTGTGTATATGTGTATGTATGTGTGTACGCATGTGTAGTATGCATCATTATGTGTGTATGTGTGTGTGTATGTGTGTGTGTGTGTGTCTATGCGTATATGTGTGTATCTATGAGTATGTATGTGTTTATGTGTGTGTATGTGTCTATGTGTGTATGTGTCTATGTGTGTATGTGTCTATGTGTGTATGTGTGTGTATGTATCTATGCATGTCCATTATGTATGCATATGTGTGTGTATGCATTATGTATGCATATGTGTGTGTATGCATAACGTATGTGTATGTAAGCATGTGCATTATGTATGCATGTAAGTATGTATGTATGCATATGCATATGCATTATGTATGCATATGCATATGCATTACGTATGCATATGTATGCATATATGTGTGTGTGTATGCATATATGTGTGTGTATGTGTGTATATGTGTCTGTATGTGTATATGCATGTGTAGTATGCATCATTATGTGTGTATTTGTGTGTATTTGTGTGTATATGTGTGTGTATGTGTGTGTGTGTGTCTATGTGTATATGTGTGTATCTATGAGTATGTATGTGTCTATGTGTGTATGTGTCTATGTGCATGTATGTATGCATATGTATGTGTATGCATGTGTATGTGTGTGTATGCATCATTATGTGTGTATGTGTCTATGTGTGTATGTGTTTGTGTATACGTGTGTGTGTCTATGTGTATGTGTTGCTATGCGTCTATGATTGTGTATGTGTTTATGTGTGTGTATGTGTCTATGTGTGTGTATGTGTCTATGTGTGTATGTGTATGCATGTATGTATGCATAGGTGTGTGTATGTGTGTGTATGCATTATGTATGCATATGTGTGTGTATGCATTATGTATGTGTATGTATGCATGTAAGTATATATGTATGCATGTGCATATGCATTATGTATGCACATGTATGCATGTATGTGTATGTGTGTGTATGTCTCTCTATGTGTGTGTGTATGCATATATGTGTGTGTATGTGTGTATGTGTATGTGTGTGTGTATATGTGTGTCTATGTGTGTATGCATGTGTATGTGTGTGAATGCATCATAATGTGTCTATGTGTCTATGTGTGTGTATATGTGTGTGTATGTGTGTGTGTGTCTATGTGTGTGTGTGTGTCTATGAGTGTGTATGTGTTTATGTGTGTGTATGTGTCTATGTGTGTGTATGTGTCTATGTGTGTATGTGTATGCATGTATGTATGCATATGTGTGTGTATGTGTGTGTATGTGTTTATGTGTGTATGTGTCTATGTGTGTGTATGTGTCTATGTGTGTGTATGTGTCTATGTGTGTATGTGTATGCATGTATGTATGCATATGTGTGTGTATGTGTGTGTATGCATTATGTATGCATATGTGTGTGTATGTGTGTGTACGTGTTTATGTGTGTGTACGTGTCTATGTGTGTGTATGTGTATGCATATGTGTGTGTATGTGTATGCATGTATGTATGCATATGTGTGTGTATGTGTGTGTATGTGTTTATGTGTGTGTATGTGTCTATGTGTGTGTATGTGTCTATGTGTGCATATGTGTGTGTATGCATTTAAGTATGTATGTATGCACTCATATGCATATGCATTATGCATGCATATGTGTGTGTATGCATGTAAGTATGTATGGATGTACGCATATGCATTATGTATGCATGTATGTTTATGTGTGTGCATGTCTCTCTATGTGTGTGTGTGTATGCATATATGTGTGTGTATGTGTGTATATGTGTGTGTATGTGTGTATATGTGTGTGTATGTGTGTGTGTGTATGTGTGTGTGTGTATGTGTGTAGGTGTGTGTATATGTGTGTGTATATGTTGTGCGTGTGTGTGCATTATGTGTGCATGTGTGTATGCAACATTATTTGTGTATGTGTGTATATGTGTGTGTATTTGTGTGTGTGTGTGTCTTTGTGTATGTGTGTGTGTCTATGTGTGTATATGTGTGTGTGTATGCATATGTATGTGTGTGTAACTCTGTGTGTGTGTGCGCATACCTTGCAAGTAGATGCATCTCTCTCTCTCTCTCTCTCTCTCTCTCTCTCTCTCTCTCTCTCTCTCTCTCTCTCTCTCTCTCTCTCTCTCTCTCTCTCTCTCGTGCGCTCTCTCTCTCTCTCTCTCGGTCTCTTCTTGGTCTCTCGCGTCCAAATCCCGGCACAAATGTGCCGGGAGAAATCGATTTTTTTTTTACATTCCAGAGCGTCGCATTTGCGACGCTCTTCAGTTTGCCAACGTCGCAAATACCGTCGCTCATTAGCGATGCTATTTATGATGCTATTTATTTAGCGTCGCACAAGCGACGCTAGCATTGCTTATGTTACGGTTGTCGCTTAAAAAAAATCAAAAAATTTACTATCACGATGGTACATGTTTTTTTTTCAATTCGGGGGCGTCGCTACGCCCCCCCTATTTCTTGTAGTGACATGATATGTTATTTGATATTAGAGCTAGCATACTCAGACTAGATATTATTTGATGACATGCTAAAGATTTTCTCTTAGAAGAAGTGGTGATATGCCAATCATTAAACCAATCAAATGGTCACATCCTTTTTCATGTTGAAAAATTGCCCCTTTCTCATATGGCATATTGTAGAGCAATGGTATTTAGAATATGGTTCAAACCTTTAGCTTTCCTCTTCTTTAGATAAGTCTTTTTGCATTAAAGAGTTACAATACTTTACCCTTTGAGGAACCGTCCTTTGAAGTTATGATTGGCTCATATTTCTCATGGATATACAAAATCGTATCGAAAGAAATGAACAACTCACAAGAAGGATACATATTTCATAATTTTCTACAAGTTCTTCTATACTAATCCATCCGTACGTATAGGTTCTCAAACACTCTTTAGATTTTCTCGTGAATCTTTGCAATCCAAGATCTTTTCACCAAGAATTCATGGTAAATAAGAAAAGAAACATTTATTTGACTTAAGGTATAAGTTCTCCGCCTAGTTAATGGCATGTGTTTTATGGATGTCGAGGACAAAGACGACTATAAGCTTATGATTTTCTACAAATGTAAAAATTTCTTTGGCTTTTGATTTAGGCCAACACAGAAAAGAATAAAATGATAATGGTTATTGACCAACGTGACATTAATGTACCATTAAAATTTTATTGTTTTGATTTTATGTCAAGAAGTTATTTCTTATCTTAAACCGAAGCTTAATAAATTTTAAATATTTTTTATCACATGGTACCATGCATGATTGATATGGATACATAGTATATGCCACAAATATAAAATTCTTTGCTTCAAGATTCTTAGAATGCATAATCTCCAAAGACTGAACTCCTCCTGAAAGCATGCATGGAATTCAATCTAGAACTACATTTTATGCATAATTATACATTTCAAATATGCTCGTGATTTCTATTCGTGTTTATGCCGTGGTATAATGAACATTCTATATTTAGTTCATTAACAGTCCTCATCTGGTCATTCCATTCTATGCTACTAAAAAAACTTTCGCCACTCATATATTCCTTAACCACATCACCTAAATGATTCAAATCATACACCATTCTATGTGTATATGAGATTCATGCACTCCATTAAAATGCAATCTCACAAGAAATACTCTACCATGGAAATTTAAACAAGTATTGATGAGAGAATTGGAGGTAGCACTTACCTCCATTAGAGTCTTGAAAAGTTCACAATTGAAACTTATTGCATAGGGATTCAGAAAGGTGGATGGATTTTACTTTGAAGATTCCTTTGCATCAAGAGGTAGGATGAGCACCACTCCTATAGTTTTAGTTGTAGCTGCACAAAATAAGTGTCTAGTGTAACAGATGGATGTTAAGTTGGCCTTTCATAATGGTGAAATCAAGAAGGAGGTGTACCTAGAGTAACCACTCAGATTCGAGGCCTCATATTGAAAGGGTAAGTTCTTCAATAAAGAAACCTCTATATGGAAAGAAACACGCTCCGAGAGTGAGGTACTAGTGGATTTTTTCTTTTTAAGAATCTAAACTTACATTGAAGCCTTGTATATGAAAATCTATATACATATGAACATGAAGGAAAGTGCGAGATCATCGTATTGTAGATGAACCAACTTCTCATAATGAATTGCTTGAAATACATGCTTAAGAGTACCTAAAAATCCATTAGCTCTAAATTATGAAATGAAACATCTTGTTCTCATGCATTACTGCATGAAAATTGAAGTTTGGAGACAACAACAAAACATTTTCATTTTCAAATAATATGGTTGAGAGGTTCTGAAGGCTTTAAAGATGAAGGATTGGAGAACTGGAGCCACATCCACGTAGGCAAGCTCTAAGTTGTCTATGGAGCAAACCTCAATGATGAAGGTGGTAAGAAACTACAAAGAAATCGTTGGAAACCAAGTGTTTTTGTTCAACACTGACCAGACATCACTTATCTGGTCATATAGTTGAGGGGGTTCTTAAACGAGGCAAGGCAGAACCATTCGAAAGATGAAATGCGAGTGCTAATATATATCAAAGGGGCAACCCATTGTGGAATTACCTATAAGTCATTGGATATGAGCTTTGCATGGTACTATGATTGCAATTAGGCAAGAAATACGAATTCAAAGTAGCCTTTTCCTAGATATTATTTCGTGCAACGTTCGGGAGAATTCTCTTACTCTAGTAAGAAGTAGCCCAAAATGGAACTATCCTCCAATAGAGCCTAAGACAAGGTATCATTCGTTTCTAGATGAAATTTGTGTGGATAATGTGAATCCTTTGGGGATTAGGCTATATAAAAGTACTCGAAAGTGTCTTACAAAGATTATTCACATGTGCATTTTTTATATGAAAATTATGAGAGATCATAAAATGAGTCTAGAATGTATTGCTTCATAGCTCATCCTAAAGCTAGAAAGGTCTATTGTGTGTGGACAAAACCTTATTTTATTCGCATCTAAGACGCAAGGTCAAAGAAGTACAAGTATATGAACTAGTTGTAGAATGGGGTGAGCTAACGGGACCTAGGAGAGCCTTCTCATGTTTCTTGTAAACATTTGAGAGTAAAATCTCATGATTTGCTTCAGAGAAGAGCTTAGATCTACAAAGGATTAGTAGAAAGATATTTTTACAAATGAGAAAGGATCACGGACTCATCAAACTTTACAGAAAGGTATCTTTTACAAACGCTATCATAGATATGGCATATTTGGGATAGAAGGTTGACGTTTTGGACAAAGATACCTATCCACCATAAATTATTAGTATCCAACTATCTTTTGAGCAAATGACTCCAGAATATTGTGTGTGGAGATGAAGAAGCACCCGAGGTTGACCCAAAGGACCCAAAGGACTCAAAGAGTACAATTGTAGAGCTTGAAGTATTTATAGAATGGAAGGAGAGGAATAGGAGAGATATCTTCATGATATCGCAGGTAATCTCCAACCATATGATGGGGAATATTTCTGAATTTGATCATGTGAAGGATGTTTTGGAAGACATTGAGAAGTTCCATGCTATTTCCATAAGGATTAGAAAGATGCAACTTGAAAATGAGCTTCACACACATAAGGAAGCTAGTGTTCAATTCATAGTTGACTAAACCCTATGAGTCAAAGTACTAATGCATCCATTGATTGTAACCTTCATAAAGGATACATTGTTCAAATGTCCCTCAATGGTTTTAGTGGGGAAGATAATTGGAAGCCTTTGTAAACACTATCCTTTCTAGAGATCCTCTCTCATTATTGGAGGAGCTCATCCCTCATCTAGTGGTAGAGGAAGCTACAATGGGAGATGCACCAAGGAGGAAGGACGCACAAAACGAAGCACCCTATGCAAAAAAAATGAAGGACAAAGAAGGCAAGAAAGGTAAAGGTGGAAAAGGCAAAGACAAAAAATCAAAGGAAGATGATGAAGAATCAGATTATGAGCCCAAGGCCAAATCCAAGACCAAAGGCAAGGGCAAGGGCAAGAATCCACATAAAGGTTTGATTTGATATATCTATGGTAAGACAAACCACATTGCTCTTCCATCTTGGCTTAAGGATGGAAAATGAGGTAAGAAGAAGGATCAAGGGGATTATGCTAGCAACACCTAAAATAATGATGGTAATACGAAACTCCTAGCTATGAGCCATCAATATGTTGGGGGTGCCATGGACCCAAAAATAATACGTAGATTCAGCTTGTAGCAATCAACCTTCTTGCCAAGGAGATTTTTAGATGAATATGTAGGTTCTTAAGACCAAGTTCTATCTCGGAATAGGTGATAACACAAAATACCCCATAGAGCATGTGGGAGATATCATATTAGGAGAAGAAAAGCTTACAAATGTAATAGAACAAATGATTCATGTTCATTCCATGAAAAAAAACCTTATTTCCATAGTGGAGATGGTAGCAAAGGGATTGTAGGTCATATTCAATGACAAGCACTACCTTGTGAAGGATGGGGGAATTAATTTTATCACGAGTGATGAAGATTTTTATTTTGAAAAAAGGAGCTTAGTGTCTCTCCGTGCGAGGAAATCCTCTCACGCACTCGAGAAATAAAATATAACTCGCCGCCCAACCATTCCTTATAAAGCTCTAGAGACAATATTTGACGTCTAGAATTGAACGGATGTATTTTTTGCTTTTGCAGCCTCCATCATTGCATGAGCAACCATAAATAACTTCAAGTTTTAACCTCTCCACTTCCTTCCGGTTAAGGATAGGAATGGGTAATGTTTGGATTCTTGGGTGGGATGATCTAGATTGTTTATGTCTCTTAGTTTCTCCACATCTCCATGCTAGCGGATTACACCCAAATAATTAACACTACGGGAATGCAGAACAGATTTTGGTAGACTCTATTATTAAACTTCTAGAATATAGAGACACTAGCGGACACCCATCTAGACTACTTCTGGCCAAACTTCAGGACTGAATATGCTTTTAGCCGACAGATTACTTGCATGATTATTACTACCATAATTGTATCACAATATCGTTTAAATTCTTACTCACATGATTACATCATTATTTAGCAACTTCTGCAATAATTCATACACCAAATTAACTAGGAGACTCTTCAATAACTTAGATAAACAGATAACAAGACACACACAGACAAAAGACAACAAAGTGTATTGAACACAATGAATTATGCAAAAATCAACATGCCCGACGAATCAATAAATAGAGATGTTAGCACATACCGGTGTCCTTGAGATTTTCTCTCCTCTCTCATTCATGAAGGGCTACAGGAAACACATTCGCTGAAGGTAGCCTGAACTCCTTAAGAATTCCAAGATGCATCAAGGATGTCAAAGGGAGTTCACATGGAAACTTTGGAAGAAATCATGTAAATCCAGGGTAGCGGTCAAAGCTCGTCAAACTTTGAAAATTGGGGTGAAAATTTCAATGTCTCCAAATCACATGAAAAGTCACATACTTGTAAAGCCTATCAAAGGCAGTCTATAGCCCGAATTTCACATGAAAATGGATTGTCTAGCACATTCATATACCATGTGCATTTTGTAAAACATGTAATTTTTCCACTTAGACCCTACAAAATGTTGTACAAGAATTTTTGTTAGCAATATGGTTTGACATGTATAAAGATCATACATGTCTACATATTTATACAAATCTTCAAGGCCATCACAACTTCCTAGACACCTTAATGCAACCTTGCAAACTTCCAAATGTAGTCAAACTTGTACAAGCAAGATTCGGATGGGAGTTTTTTCTGCATATTCCTGAAGGATACCTTTCAAAACATAGACCTACAAATTTTCATCTTCACCAAAGGATATTTGAATGGTCAAAGAGCACAAAATCGAGTTTTCAATGTCACTACAGTTTCTTAGAATAAGAAAATTGAAGGCTTCAAGGGTTGCCACATGGCAAACAATAATTGAACCATGTTTATGATCACGATGAGATCACATTCAAGGGTGGAGATGCATCAAAGCATAGGACAAGGAGGATCCATGAGTTGTTTTCATCGGATAAGTTGTTGGAAACTTAGTAGGCCCATTACTAATACCACATGTCCAAGGTTCCATTGGTCCAACATCTACAACACAGATTCCAGCAATCTTCCAATATTGACAAAACATGAACATACCACACTTAATCATACAAATGATGAGACAAAGATAGAGAGAGACTAGACAACATGTGTAAAGTGTTACGTACGCCACTCACACTGTCATATATACAGATTTCAATTTACAAAGTGGGAGCAAAACTCTCAACCACTCTATGTGAACAGAAATAGATGGATGAGTGAATGTACAAATGTAACAAACATATTCAGATGTATGGAAAGAAATCTGAATATATATGAGATGTGTGACCTAATAGATTATAGAAGATTGCATATGAGTGACAAAAGGAGGAAGGATCAGTCTAAAACTGATAATCAACAAACCCTCATCTAATCTTAGGCTATGGAAGACCCTAAGTTAGACATGTGTGTGAAAAGATCACATACTTACAAAAGTAGCAAACAATGCTAACAAGTTTGCTGCTAGAAATCCTCAAACTCATATGAACATACCCTCTCAAACACCTCATCCAAATATGCATAAAGCATACATTTATTGATTCTATTGTACCTATGCCGAATAGGATTTCTCCTGATATGGATGCCACTCCCTTCATAAACTCTAAGTAGTACCTCTGTGCATAAAGAGAATATGTACCTAAATTCTAAACATAAGATCCAAATCTTATGTTAACCACCATCCAATGTCTTTGAAGTAACCTGAAATCTGCATGGAGAAGAAAATCTTCAAATACATCATGTGACTGGTCGATCCACACCACCAAGCTGCTAATAGATAAGTCCTCTCCATAAGTAAGAGTGTGAGCACACTCTTCTTCTCCAAGAAGAACTCCATAGCCGCTCCTCAACATGCTCCAAGATAGCACCATGGTTGCCCCATGTGCTAGAAGCACCACCTCTATTGAGGGAACAAACTTCAAGCTTGTGTTGAACTAGGTGAAGGATGTTTTAACAATGAACCAATGCTTCTTCTTATATAGTAGTTGATTGTCCCTTGAAAAGCTCCTCCAAAAGCTCTTGAATAAAGCACTTACAATCGCAAAATCTACGATCGCTAAGTCGTGTGTTATTCCTGATGTCTATCGTCTAACAAAGAGAAGAAAAACACAAAATATTTATTCGCCATCTGCGCGTTGCGCCATCCACGAATCGAACCCATGTCGATGCGATAGAAGGCGTTTGCTTTATCCACTGCGTTGGGCGCTTTTTGTTGTAGAAGGAATAATAAAACACTATATACATGTTGTGATCTCGAAAAATTTTGACCATGGGATAATGTACTATATGACATTGTTTCCAACAATCCACCCCTCCAAAGTTCATATTGGTACAAACTGAACTGGACATGTAATTTCGCTCATCTGCAAACTTTATAAGCTATAAACTTGTTCTCCCAAATTGACCTTCAAATATTTTCTTCAAAAATTCTTTTTCAAAACTCAATTTGACTTTCCTTCAAACTTCAAACACCTGAACTTGGTGAATATGAACCATAATACTCGAGAAAATATGCAAACTAGATATCCAATAGTATACTCATCAAGCATTCATTTGCTTGACAGCAAATGTAGCAAGTACTGACTCTGAACTTGCTATCTCCTGTCTTCTCAAACCTGTAAACATACACTAGGATGCACATATTTGCATTTACCTTTCAAAAAAGGTTTCTCAACATACTTCTGCTGCATTATGTAAATACACTAAACATAATCAAGAATTGAATCCTAGAACCTATTATTGACAACTCACAACTTAGTGTATTATGAACACTGTTGGTTCTTCTCTCACTATACTCAATTCTACTTAACTCAACTAAACTCAAATCATGAGTCTCATTAAAAAAATTTCTTTGATGTCATCATGTCATCATCCTTGTTCTATCTGAAAGTCTTTCATACCTCTTTCCTTCAGAACCTAGTATAAACATATATGTGTGCACCTCTAAAAACATACCTTTCTGAAATATCAAATTTCTCTTCAATAGAACTCTGGAACTTTCTCCTGAACAGGAATACCTAACAGGAACTTTCTCCAGACATTCTCCTTCTTCATTCTTCTTTCAAAGTTGGAAAAAAAAAGAGAACCTAACAAAGGAAATATAGGAATACCTGTAGGTATGACTCTGTATTCTTTCATATATGGCTGAAAATAAGTCTTCATGTTTCATCACCCCCCTGGATGA
>MU260719.1:122500-140000 GCA_020310875.1 Ceratopteris richardii
TCTGCAATGTGTTTCCTTCCAACCTCTTGGTCTTCATCTGGGCATTCATTCAGCCCATTGATTCTCATTCTAATGAAGCTCACTTGAGCATCATCCTTCTCCACAGCTATGCAGTGCCTGAACATCTTTAAGGAGCAAGCCAGAGTCGTTCCTGAAACAGCAGAAAACCTATTAGAGGCTTCAATCAACAATGACAAATGAAAATTGTGAAAATTGAAATTACCTGTGCCCGAAAAAAGGTCTAGGACCCAGTCATCATCATTGGAAAATAGCTGAAGCAATCTCATTATGAGTTTTTGTGGCTTCTGATAAGGGTTAACCAATGTCATGTCCCCAGCTACATGACGAAGTTTCTTGGTAACGGCTGGGAACATGAGCACATTTGAGATCCCATTCTCATTGCAATGCTCCCTGACTCTCCTTTTGCTTACTTCATCATAATAGCCCACTGTAATGCATTCAGTGGCACTCACAAACCTATGCAAAGGAGTGTGATTTACGTTTGTCTTCACCCTGCAAAAAAGAACTATGAGTCACATAGGGCATCATGAAAGCCATGGAGATAGAAAGAAGATTACTTACCAAGTGAGGCACTCGACAGCATGACATCTTGCCTTCAGAGCAGTTGAAACACAGAAAGACTGGTCTCTGCTATGGAAAATTACTATCCTCCAAAGAGGAGACATAGTCAACTCTGCAAAATCAGTGACCATCTTCCGAATCTGAGGGTGTTTGAAGGGTTCATCATCATTAACTGATCCTAACATCCTAAATCCATAGGGTATGTCCGCTATGAGAAGGGAGAAATGTTTTCTAGGCACAACAGAACAAATATTATTTACATCACTACAGAACACATTGTAATATACAGGCCTAAGGGGGTCTAGGGGATTGGAGAAACATTTAAGATCGGGTTCATCATCAAAATCCATCTCCTTCGTTTTCAGTCTAGATTTCTCATGCCTTGCTCTTTGAATGTGAGCAAGGAATGCAGGGGGGCAATCATCTAGTACCTCTGTAGACTTACTTTTCCTTGGTTTCTGCAGAACAAATTGGAAAAACAATTAGAAGAGCTCTTCAGTACAGCAAACAGAACATAAAGAACGGATGTATGGTATCGATTTCTTGTTGGGGTAGATGCTAGGCATCGACCTTCTACTAAAAATCGATGCTTGGCATCGACCTAGGGACCTAAGTCGATGCCTGGCATCGACTTTTGCCACGAGGTCGATGCCAGGCATCGACTTTTGTTGCAGGTCGATGCCAGGCATCGACTTATGCTGCAAGTCGATGCCAGGCATCGACTTATGCCCCCAAGTCGATGCCAGGCATCGACTTATGCTGCAAGTCGATGCCAGGCATCGACTTATGCCCCCAAGTCGATGCCAGGCATCGACTTATGCTGCAAGTCGATGCCAGGCATCGACTTATGCCCCCAAGTCGATGCCAGGCATCGACTTATGCCCCCATGTTGATGCCATGCAATGCATCAAATTGTTTAGTATGACATATTCTGATAAGAGAATCTACCCAATCACGAAACAGGATGAAATATTCTGATAAGGCTTTGTAGGATGATGTGGTTGGATAGTCTGCTTGGACCTCTGTCCAAGAAAAGCAACCCAGCCTCTTCATCATCACCTCCTGAATCTTCATGTACACTTTATGACTACAGACACATAAATATAAAAGAGACTAGGTTAGACAAGAAGCATGGGAGGAGGGAAAAAGGATCTGAGAATAACATACATACTTATTGAGCTCAGTCACCATCTCCTCGAGGCTCAACTCCTTCGAGATTACCCTTGACAAAGTTGATATGATCAATGTATCATCCTTGATTCCTTGAAGGGCCCTCCATGGGGTCAGCTTCATGTCCTCAGGAGCCTCCTCAATTGAAAGGTCAACTTTCCTTCCCTTTCCCCTCAGATCAATTTGTGGGTCTGGCCTCGACTTTCGTTGCTTCTGGCCCTTGACCTCCTTGTGCTCCCACATTGTGAAGATTCTATCCTGAAGATCCCAGATCTCACCTGATCTGAATGCCAGTTGAAACCATGGGTCATATTTCCTCAAAGCATCTGACTTTCTATTCTCATCCAATGCAATTCCAACCTCAATAAGGCATTGCTTTCGTAGATTGGGATGTATTCTCCCAGCTTCCTTCACAAGACAATCTTCGTATTCATGGTGGAAGAACCGAATTCTCTCTATGGAGGACATTTTCTGCCTGTAGTCATTATCGTTGTTGTGATCCCAAGCAAGAAGCTTGGCTTCCTCAGTTGTAAGACCAGCATATATCTTACACTCTGCATACCTAAAGAAAAATGTAGTAGGGTGCTCCTTCACTAACTGTCTACGAGCCTCTGCAGAGTGTGAACCTCCAATCACATAATAAGTGTACTCCTCAAACAAATTCTCATTGAAATCCTCCACACAGCTGCACTCATGCGGATCCACCATTACAAGGAATGGCACAACAGTAGCATGAGGATTAATTTTCATTTTCTTCTTAAGATTTTGGACATGCAAATTATGTGGCTCCCTGATCTCAAGGGGCCTCCTCCCTGTGACTGGATCCACTGGTGGCCTGTGGATAATATTAATAGGCAGGTGGAACAACTGCCCCTTCTTCACAATTTTTCTTCTAGCTATGTCCTCCCTCATCTTATTCTGCTCAGTGCCAAGCACACCAGATGCAAGCTCTCCACCAGGTGCAACAATAATGTCCCCAGAGCTAGAGCTTGAGTCAGAAAAGTCCTCTTCTGCAATTATCTTCTTTTTCTTTTGGGGCTTTTTCTGCACACTCTGCTTACCCCTTGCCTTTACAGGGGTCGTCTTCTTGTGCTGTGTTGGCATGATATTGCCCTGTATCCATGGCATCAGGTCCTTGATGAAATTCACTGAGTCTCTGCATATCTGAGCTAGCTCCTCTGGAACACAGCACTCTGGGCACAAGAATTCCATCTTGCATATGACATTTCTTAATCCCTTGGATGTCTCCACCAAGAAAAGCAGGTTGTCAGAATCTTCATCTTCATAATCCAATTCGTAAACAAGGCCATACTGAAAACCTTGTGTTGTCGTGATCTTTCCTCTGCCATAGGCCCCTGCGAACACAAGGAGGACTGCATTCTTCTCTTCCACGTACTGAAGGCACCATTCGAGATTTGTCATGTCCCGAAGTGGACGATCTATCTTCATGACCTCTGTCTCCCTCGACCTTTCCTTCATATTTGGATCCTCCACAGGAATTTTAATGCTACTCTGTCCACCTGAGGATATTCCTAGTGGGTTGCTGGCCTTCTCAGAGGATAATGGTGCAATAATTTTCTTTGCCTTTGCTTGGTGACCACTGCCTTTGTCACGTTGCTGGTCAGCAGAGCCCATGGTGACTCTGAGCTTCTTAATGGGCCTTTCATCCTTGTACTCCGCATCCCTGAAAGCAATTGGAAATATCAAGCAATAAGAAATATCAGCCCATGTCCATGCAAGGCATGGATTTTGAGCTTCAGGTCGATGCCAGGCATCGATTTTTAAGTGCATTTCGATGTCAGGCATCGACTTTGTGTGCAAGTCGATGCCAGGCATCGACTTGAGGGTGAAAGTCGATGCTAGGCATCGAGTTGGGGGTGCAAGAGTCGATGAATGGCATCCATTTTTGGGCCCAAGTCGATGCCTGGCATCGACTTTTGGGCCAAGTCGATGCCTGGCATCGACTTGAACACAAAGTCGATGCCTGGCATCGACTTGGGCACAAAAGTCGATGCCAAGCATCGATTTGGGCCCAAAAGCCGATGCCAAGCATCGATTTTGCACCCAAAAGTCGATGCCTGGCATCGACTTTTCAGTGCATGATGATGCTGGCAAGTCGATGCTTGGCATCGTTTTTTGGGACCAAATCGATGCCTGGCATCGACTTGGGGCTGCAAGTCGATGCCAGGCATCGACTTGCACCCACAAGTCGATGCCTGGCATCGACTTGCAATCCTAAGTCGATGCCTGGCATCGACTTACACCTTAAAGTCGATGCCAGGCATCGACCTGTACATGCTTTGGATCCATATTTTGAGAGGCAAGAAAAATAGAGACCTAGAAATTAGAAATTTACACAGACATATAGAGGGAATCTTTTTGGAATCTTTTTTTTAGTTATGATTTTGTCTACCTCTTGGTACTTTTGCCAACATTCTTCTTCTCCATCAGGCTTGGCTTGCTGGTATGCTGACCTCTGTGCTCCATGGCTGTCTGTGCTCTGCTGCTCTCTCTTGCTCGTGGATTTTGAAAATGCGAATGATCTCCTCCTCTGGTATTTATAGGCAATTGGGTAACTTGAACCAGAAACTAACTGGATCTAACTGAATGAGTCCACTTGCTAACTAAATCTGTCAACTTATCTAACCAGGGAATAGCACCCACACAAATAGGCTGTTTCAGAGCCACTTTAATGAAATATTCATAGACCCTTACAACTATTTATATACATTTGCATAGAAATTACATTTCAATGGCAAGAGTATGGTATGTCCATGAGGATGTCTCAACTCATGTAGAGATTTGTTTCTAAGAATCTCTTTCTTGGGAGAAAATCAAGTCAAAGTTGTGTTAAATGTGGGAGACTAATGACATCTTCATAGTATTACCCTCCACACTTTAGTTCATATTCACATTTATCTTGTAACTCACTGTTGAAATGGAAAATCACTATGAATAAACATTCTAGTACAGAACCTTGCAACTATTTATATACATTTGCATGGAAATTAAACTTCAATGGCAACAGTATGGTATGTACATGAGGATTTCTAATCTCATGTAGATGTTTTTTCTTAGAGTCTGTTGCTTGGGAGAAAATTAGGTCTAAGTTGTGAGATTAATGACATCTTTATAGTGTTATCCTCCACACTTTAGTTCATATTCACATTTATCTTGTAACACATTGTTGAAATGGAAAATCAATGTATGAATATACTTTCTGTGTGCCTCTTTTACACATAATTCTTTTTCAATATACTTTCATCTACCTCTTTGATATCTAGCCAAGACCACAATAAAACCTAATCCTTGAAATCTTAACCAAATGTATAATTTCTTCTTGTATAGTGTTCAATGGCATAGCATATTCCAGTTGGAACTCAACTTGGATATATTCCAGTTGTAAAATTTCTTCTTGTAAAATTTCATCCAAACAATTTTATTATATATTCCTATTGGAACACAACTTTGATATATTTTGATTCATTCACAATGCTTAGACTGAATGACTCATATGAAGTTAGAAATCAACTGTGTTTCTCATTTGAATCAAAAGTGAATCAAATCTTTGGTTCCCTTATTAGTGTATATTTGAGTAATTAAGTGATTTGATGTAATTTGATGTTTTATGTTATTTAATGTACTTTAATAAGCTTTTGATTTCATATCTTCTTGATGTGACATTTGATGTGATATCTTCACTTGATCTCGGATTTCTACTTATTTAAAAAGGTCATTCATCTTCAGTCTTCTGTGAACTCAGTGAAGATGAGCTCAATCTTTTCAGTGGATGCTTGGGCATCAGCTTCCTCTGCTCATATTGATTCATTGTTCTCAGTTGAGCCTTTCCAGAGAAGTGATGATCCCTATGATTTAGAACGTGCTGATGATTCCATGTTTTCTGTTGAGTCATTTAAGTTATCCAATTCACAGTGCAATGCTGCTCATACAAATGCACCTCTTGATCTACCATCTGATCCAACCATTGATCTCCCTTCTGACTCAAGTGCATGTGGAGCAACGAAAAAGCAAAGCAAGCTCAATCTACGATTTAAAAGAAGGTCTCGTGAAGTAAGTCGAAAAAGATTTAAATTTCTTACTTCAGATAGACAGATTGCATTGGATATTGTGAAGCATTGTTGTGGTTAGAAATGCTTGTATAATTTAGGGATGAAGAAACTAAAGCACATAAGAGAAAAATTCCTCCATTTAGATAGTGAAAGGCAAGATATATACCTTGTTTCTTGCATGCAAATGATTGAGGATAACATGTCAGTAACGCGTGTTGGTTTTGAATATTTCTTTACTCAAGGGATGCCATGCTGTAGGGCTGCATTTAAAATTGCAATGGGTGTAGGAAATTTTAGAATACATAGGGTTCAACAAGGGTTTTTGAATGGGGATCTCATTTTGGATACGTTCCATGGTGGGACCAAAGGATCTGTTGGACGTCATGCAATGAATTGGATGATGAACTATTTTAGCTTGCATTGTGAAGTTATGCCTACAACTGGAAGGTTGCACTTGTCAGATAACTTTACTCGTCGAGAGGTATTTCAAATATATAGAGAAGAGATGGAAAATAGAAATGAGAAGTATGTGTTGTATCGTCACTTTACTCGATTATGGAAGGAGGAGTTTAACAATGTTTCTATTCCTCGTAAAGTTAGAATGGGTGAATGTTCAGTTTGTGCCACTTTGAAAAACATGGCAAAAGGGGCTACAACACCACAGGAAAAGCATAATTTTAAAAACCTTCTTAACAACCATCGTGACAGTCAAGCATTAGAGAGAAAGAAAGCAATTCATCATCGAAGTAAGGCACTCAGAAATCCGGAGCGTTATATGTGTTTGTTGATCGATGGTATGGATCAAAAAAAAACTTGTTTGCCACATTTTTATCGCATCCCTAAAGACATTGGAGATGAAGTCCTTGTGCAAATGCATTTGGTTGGCGCTTTGGTATACAATGGAACTGTAATGTCCAAGGTTTTCTTCACATATCCGAATGTGCATAATGATCAAACCTTACAGTTACTGTCATTCATCGTGTTTTGCAATCATGGAAGGGTCTTTTGCCACCAATATATTTGCAACTAGATAATACTCCAAGAGAGAATAAAAATTCTACAGTCTTTGGATATTTAAGCATGCTTGTTGAAAAACAGGTATTTCAGAAGGTTAAGGTAAATTTTCTTCTGGTTGGCCACACTCATGATCACATTGATCAAGAGTTCAGTACTTTCTCTAAGAAGTTGGCACGTAACAATGCTTTTACTCTTCCGATTTTATCTGAGCTGATTTCAGAAGCATATACTCCAAAACCAGAAGTTCAACACCTCACACAGATTTATGACTTTAAGCACTTTTGCTCAATGGGCCTTGATAACAGTGCTAAGGTTTTGGCTCCATTGCACAATATTAGTTTCAACCATGTATTCTTGATGAGGAGGGTTGATGAAATAACCCTTTTATTTGCAAAGCAGTATTCATCTTCTCTTGGGTGGGAGCCTACAGAGGGATGCAGATTCTTATTGCAGGTGCCTAATTTGTCTACTGTAACAGTGTATGGTGCAGAACAATCACCATATGAAGATAAAAACAATACAGAAAGATGTGGAAGTGTGGTTGATCAAAGTAAAAGTTCGATGCATGCACTCATTGAAAAGAAGAGACATATTGAGCGTGCAAAAAAATATGCTGGAGATCAAGATGTATCTTGGTGGGAGGACTTTTTCAATCATCAAGAAGAGATTATACAGTATACAATTGCAGGTCACTGGCCAGTTGATGTTCCATTCACATGGGATTTTTGTACACAAAGATCCGTGAATGTGGCCCAAGCATGTAATGCAGATGCACTTCAAAGTTTTATACATCCACCAGAAAGAAATATTTATGTAGGCCCAAGGATGACAAAACAGGCAGAAGCAAGATGGCAAGGAAATTTAATAGAGATAAATGTTGGAACGCTTATTGCAGTACTTGCTGATGGTGATGAGGCTACCAGACCATTTTGGATTGCAAAGGTTTTAGAGATAACTAAAGATATTGATCAGAGAAGAATAGAGGCTTTGGTGGTGCATTGGTATTACACTAAAAGTAGTAATGCATTCACAGGTAAATATAACTTAGAAATGGTGTGTGATGCTAAACGAACAGGTTCAAAAAGGAAAAAGAATATTCGAAGCACATCCACTCTTAAAATGGATGATGTAGATATTCTTGTTTATGATTTTTCCTTGACAAAAACTGGTCACTTGAGGAAAGCAACCATCAACATGATAAAACAAAAGCTTCCAGATGTATGTGGTACAAGAAATCATAGGAAAACAAGAAGAGTTGTGCATGATCCTGCAGAATTTGGTATGTACGTGGATGAAGATAGAGCTCTTGTGGATATAGAAGAAGAAGAAGAGAGCTCTCAACAGTATGAGACTGAATCAAGTGCATCAGATGATGAGGGTGTAGACATAGATCGACAAAGTTGTGAGTTGCATTGAAGCTCTCAGACATTTTTAGTGCTTATGTAAATGCCTCAAAGTAGTTTGGTTAATGAAACCATGTTTTGTAGCAATTTTGAATAACAATCAGATATCCACCCATTAAAGATATGTCTAAAATGTTATTTTTGTGTAAAAACTATTGACTTCTACATTCTTATATATATTTTAGACATGTCAATGTCTTAGCATATAGATTTTGGACATGTCAATGTCTTATCATATACATTTTGGGACACGTCAATGCCTAATATAGTGAAATTTTGACTACATTTTGAGCTCTTTTTTTTTTGAGAAAATGACAAAAAACGTCAAAAATTACTTGTTTTCACCTCATTTTTGTAATATATGTATACTGGTGTAAAGGAATTCCAAAAATGAGGTGAAAACATGTAATTTTTGACGTAAGTGTTCTCTTTTCACGACATAGTTCTCGTTTGTTACGACTCGCTGTTATAGATAGATAGATAGAGAGAGAGATAGATAAATAGAGAAATAGGCAGATATATATAGGGATAGATAGATAGATAGATAGATAGATAGATAGATAGATAGATAGATAGATAGATAGATAGATAGAGAGATAGATAGATAGATAGATAGATAGATAGATAGATAGATAGATAGAAAGATAGAAAGATAGATCGCTAGATAGATAGATAGATAGATAGATAGATAGATAGATAGATAGATAGATAGATAGATAGATAGATAGATAGATAGATAGATAGATAGATAGATAGATAGATAGATAGATAGATAGATAGATAGATAGATAGATAGATAGATAGATAGATAAATAGATCGATAGATACATAGATAGATAGATACATAGATACATAGATAGATAGATAGATAGATAGATAGATAGATAGATAGATAGATAGATAGATTGATTGATTGATTGATTGATTGATAGACAACTAGATAGAGAGATACACATATAGATGCATAAATACATAGATAGATAGATAGATAGCTAGATAGATAGATAGATAGATAGATGGATGGATGGATAGACAAATAGATAGAGAGATAGACATATAGATGCATAAATACATAGATAGATAGCTAGATAGATAGATAGATAGATAGATAGATAGATAGATAGATAGATAGATAGATACATACATAGATAGATAGATAGATAGATAGATAGATAGATAGGTAGATAGATAGATAGATAGATAGATAGATAGATAGATAGATAGATAGATAGATAGATAGATAGATAGATAGATAGATAGATAGATAGATAGATAGATAGATACATAGATACATAGATCGATAGATAGATAAATAGATCGATAGATAGATAAATAGATAGATAGATAGATAGATAGATAGATAGATAGATAGATAGATAGATAGATAGATAGATAGATAGATAGATAGATAGATAGTTAGATAGATAGATCGATGTATAGATAGATAGATAGATAGATATATAGATAGATAGATAGAAACATAGACATATAAATAGCTAAATAGATAGATAGATAGATAGACAGATAAATAGATATATTCATAAGTAGATAGATAGATAGATGGATGGTTGGATGGATGGATAGATGGATGGATGGATGGATAGATAGATAGATAGATAGATAGATAGATAGATAGATACATAGATAGATAGATAGATAGATAGATACATAGATAGATACATAGATAGATCGATAGATAGATAGATAGATAGATAGATAGATAGATAGATAGATAGATAGATAGATAGATAGATAGATAGATAGATAGATAGATAGATAGATAGATAGATAGATAGATAGATTGATTGATTGATAGACAGATAGACAGATAGACATATAGATAGATAGATAGATACAACAGCGAGTCGTAACAAACGAGAACTATGTCGTAAAAAGAGAACACTTACGTCAAAAATTACATGTTTTCACCTCATTTTTGGAATTCCTTTACACCAGTATACATATATTACAAAAATGAGGTCAAAACAAGTAATTTTTGACGTTTTTTGCCATTTTCTCAAAAAAAAATGAGCTCAAAATGTAGTCAAAATTTCACTATATTAGGCATTGACGTGTCCCAAAATGTATATGATAAGACATTGACATGTCCAAAATCTATATGATAAGACATTGACATGTCTAAAATATATATAAGAATGTAGAAATCAATAGTTTTTACACAAAAATAACATTTTAGACATATCTTTAATGGGTGGATATCTGATTGTTATTCAAAATTGCTACAAAACATGGTTTCATTAACCAAACTACTTTGAGGCATTTACATAAGCACTAAAAATGTCTGAGAGCTTCAATGCAACTCACAACTTTGTCGATCTATGTCTACACCCTCATCATCTGATGCACTTGATTCAGTCTCATACTGTTGAGAGCTCTCTTCTTCTTCTTCTATATCCACAAGAGCTCTATCTTCATCCACGTACATACCAAATTCTGCAGGATCATGCACAACTCTTCTTGTTTTCCTATGATTTCCTGTACCACATACATCTGGAAGCTTTTGTTTTATCATGTTGATGGTTGCTTTCCTCAAGTGACCAGTTTTTGTCAAGGAAAAATCATAAACAAGAATATCCACATCATCCATTTTAAGAGTGGATGTGCTTCGAATATTCTTTTTCCTTTTTGAACCTGTTCGTTTAGTATCACACACCATTTCTAAGTTATATTTACCTGTGAATGCATTACTACTTTTAGTGTAATACCAATGCACCACCAAAGCCTCTATTCTTCTCTGATCAATATCTTTAGTTATCTCTAAAACCTTTGCAATCCAAAATGGTCTGGTAGCCTCATCACCATCAGCAAGTACTGCAATAAGCGTTCCAACATTTATCTCTATTAAAATTCCTTGCCATCTTGCTTCTGCCTGTTTTGTCATCCTTGGGCCTACATAAATATTTCTTTCTGGTGGATGTATAAAACTTTGAAGTGCATCTGCATTACATGCTTGGGCCACATTCACGGATCTGTGTACAAAAATCCCATGTGAATGGAACATCAACTGGCCAGTGACCTGCAATTGTATACTGTATAATCTCTTCTTGATGATTGAAAAAGTCCTCCCACCAAGATACATCTTGATCTCCAGCATATTTTTTTGCACGCTCAATATGTCTCTTCTTTTCAATGAGTGCATGCATCCAGCTTTTACTTTGATCAACCACACTTCCACATCTTTCTGTATTGTTTTTATCTTCATATGGTGATTGTTCTGCACCATACACTGTTACAGTAGACAAATTAGGCACCTGCAATAAGAAACTGCATCCCTCTTTAGGCTCCCACCCAAGAGAAGATGAATACTGCTTTGCAAATAAAAGGGTTATTTCATCAACCCTCCTCATCAAGAATATATGGTTGAAACTAATATTGTGCAATGGAGCCAAAACCTTAGCACTGTTATCAAGGCCCATTGAGCAAAAGTGCTTAAAGTCATAAATCTGTGTGAGGTGTTGAACTTCTGGTTTTGGAGTATATGCTTCTGAAATCAGCTCAGATAAAATCGGAAGAGTAAAAGCATTGTTACGTGCCAACTTCTTAGAGAAAGTACTGAACATTTGATCAATGTGATCATGAGTGTGGCCAACCAGAAGAAAATTTACCTTAACCTTCTGAAATACCTGTTTTTCAACAAGCATGCTTAAATATCCAAAGACTGTAGAATTTTTATTCTCTCTTGGAGTATTATCTAGTTGCAAATATAGAGTTGGTGGCAAAAGACCCTTCCATGATTGCAAAACACGATGAATGACAGTAACTGTAAGGTTTGGATCATTATGCACATTCGGATATGTGAAGAAAACCTTGGACATTACAGTTCCATTGTATACCAAAGCGCCAACCAAATGCATTTGCACAAGGACTTCATCTCCAATGTCCTTAGGGATGCGATAAAAATGTGGCAAACAAGTTTTTTTCTGATCCATACCATCGATCAACAAACACATATAACGCTCCGGATTTCTGAGTGCCTTCTTTCGATGATGAATTGCTTTCTTTCTCTCTAATGCTTGACTCTCACGATGGTTGTTAAGAAGGTTTTTAAAATTATGCTTTTCCTGTGGTGTTGTAGCCCCTTTTGCCATGTTTTTCAAAGTGGCGCAAACTGAACATTCACCCATTCTAACTTTACGAGGAATAGAAACATTGTTAAACTCTTCCTTCCATAATCGAGTAAAGTGACGATACAACACATACTTCTCATTTCTATTTTCCATGTCTTCTCTATATATTTGAAATACCTCTCGACGAGTAAAGTTATCTGACAAGTGCAACCTTCCAGTTGTAGGCATAACTTCACAATGCAAGCTAAAATAGTTCATCATCCAATTCATTGCATGACGTCCAACAGATCCTTTGGTCCCAACATGGAACGTATCCAAAATGAGATCCCCATTCAAAAACCCTTGTTGAACCCTATGTATTCTAAAATTTCCTACACCCATTGCAAGTTTAAATGCAGCCCTACAGCATGGCATCCCTTGAGTAAAGAAATATTCAAAACCAACACGCGTTACTGACATGTTATCCTCAATCATTTGCATGCAAGAAACAAGGTATATATCTTGCCTTTCACTATCTAAATGGAGGAATTTTTCTCTTATGTGCTTTAGTTTCTTCATCCCTAAATTATACAAGCATTTCAAACCACAACAATGCTTCACAATATCCAATGCAATCTGTCTATCTGAAGTAAGAAATTTAAATCTTTTTCGACTTACTTCACGAGACCTTCTTTTAAATCGTAGATTGAGCTTGCTTTGCTTTTTCGTTGCTCCACATGCACTTGAGTCAGATGGGAGATCAAGAGGTGCATTTGGTTGAGCAGCATTGCACTGTGAATTGGATAACTTAAATGACTCAACAGAAAACATGGAATCATCAGCACGTTCTAAATCATAGGGATCATCACTTCTCTGGAAAGGTTCAACTGAGAACAATGAATCAATATGAGCAGAGGAAGCTGATGCCCAAGCATCCACTGAAAAGATTGAGCTCATCTTCACTGAGTTCACAGAAGACTGAAGATGAATGACCTTTTTAAATAAGTAGAAATCCGAGATCAAGTGAAGATATCACATCAAATGTCACATCAAGAAGATATGAAATCAAAAGCTTATTAAAGTACATTAAATAACATAAAACATCAAATTACATCAAATCACTTAATTACTCAAATATACACTAATCAGGGAACCAAAGATTTGATTCACTTTTGATTCAAATGAGAAACACAGTTGATTTCTAACTACATATGAGTCATTCAGTCTAAGCATTGTGAATGAATCAAAATATATCCAAGTTGAGTTCCAACAGGAATATATAATAAAATTGTTTGGAGAAATTTTACAAGAAGAAATTTTACAACTGGAATATATCCAAGTTGAGTTCCAACTGGAATATGCTATGCCATTGAACACTATACAAGAAGAAATTTTACATTTGGTTAAGATTTCAAGGATTAGGTTTTATTGTGGTGTAGGCTAGATATCAAAGAGGTAGATGAAAGTATATTGAAAAAGAATTATGTGTAAAAGAGGCACACAGAAAGCATATTCATACATTGATTTTCCATTTCAACAATGTGTTACAAGATAAATGTGAATATGAACTAAAGTGTGGAGGATAACACTATAAAGATGTCATTAATCTCACAACTTAGACCTAATTTTCTCCCAAGCAACAGACTCTAAGAAAAAACTTCTACATGTGATTAGAAATCCTCATGTACATACCATACTGTTGCCATTGAAGTTTAATTTCCATGCAAATGTATATAAATAGTTGCAAGGTTCTGTACTAGAATGTTTATTCATAGTGATTTTCCATTTCAACAGTGAGTTACAAGATAAATGTGAATATGAACTAACGTGAGGAGGGTAATACTATAAAGATGTCATTAGTCTCCCACATTTAACACAACTTTGACTTGATTTTCTCCCAATAAAGAGATTCTTAGAAACAAATCTCTACATGAGTTTAGACATCCTCATGGACATACCATACTCTTGCCATTGAAATGTAATTTCTATGCAAATGTATATAAATAGTTGCAAGGGTCTATGAATATTTCATTAAAGTGGCTCTGAAACAGCCTATTTGTGTGGGTGCTATTCCCTGGTTAGATAAGTTGACAGATTTAGTTAGCAAGTGGACTCATTCAGTTAGATCCAGTTAGTTTCTGGTTCAAGTTACCCAATTGCCTATAAATACCAGAGGAGGAGATCATTCGCATTTTCAAAATCCACGAGCAAGAGAGAGCAGCAGAGCACAGACAGCCATGGAGCACAGAGGTCAGCATACCAGCAAGCCAAGTCTGATGGAGAAGAAGAATGTTGGCAAAAGCACCAAGAGGTAGACAAAATCATAACATAAATAAAGATTCCAAAAAGATTCCCTCTGTATGTCTATCTAAATATCTGCTTTCTAGGCATTAATTTTTCTTACCTCTAGAAATATGGATCAAAAGCATGTACAGGTCGATGCCTGGCATCGACTTTAAGGTGTAAGTCGATGCCAGGCATCGACTTAGGATTGCAAGTCGATGCCAGGCATCGACTTGCAGGAGCAAGTCGATGCCAGGCATCGACTTGTCGGTGCAAGTCGATGCCTGGCATCGACTTGCAGCCCCAAGTCGATGCCTGGCATCGACTTGCAGGTGCAAGTCGATGCCAGGCATCGAATTGCAGCCCCAAGTCGATGCCAGGCATCGACTTGGGCCCAAAAAACGATGCCAAGCATCGACTTGCGGGCATCAACATTCACTGAAAAGTCGATGCCAGGCATCGACTTTTGGGTGCAAAATCGATGCTTGGCATCGGCTTTTGGGCCCAAGTCGATGCTTGGCATCGACTTTTGTGCCCAAGTCGATGCCAGGCATCGACTTTGTGTGCAAGTCGATGCCAGGCATCGACTTGAGGGTAAAAGTCGATGCCAAGCATGGACTTGGCCCAAAAGTCGATGCCAGGCATCGACTTGGGCCCAAAAGTGGGTGCCAAGCATCGACTCTTGCACCCCCAACTCGATTCCTGGCATCGACTTTCACCCTCAAGTCGATGCCTGGCATCGACTTGCACACAAAGTCGATGCCTGGCATCGACATGCACTTAAACATCGATGCCTGGCATCGACCTGAATCTCAAAATCCATGCCTTGCATGGACTTGGGCCTTTGGAACCACATTTACGTTTGATCTGATATTTCCAATTGCTTTCAGGGATGCGGAGTACAAGGATGAAAGGCCCATCAAGAAGCTCAGAGTCACCATGGGCTCTGCTGACCAGCAACGTGACAAAGGCAGTGGTCACCAAGCAAAGCCAAAGAAAATTATTGCACCATTATCCTCTGAGAAGGCCAGCAACCCACTAGGAATATCCTCAGGTGGACAGAGTAGCATAAAAATTCCTGTGGAGGATCCAAATATGAAGGAAATGTCTAGGGAGACCGAGGTCATGAGGACAGATCGTCCACTTCGGGACATGACAAATCTCGAATGGTGCCTTCAGTACGTTGAAGAGAAGAATGCAATCCTCCTTGTGTTCGCAGGGGCCTATGGCAGAGGAAAGATCACGACAACACAAGGTTTTTAGTATGGACTTGTTTACAAATTGGATTATGAAGATGAAGATTCTGACAACCTGCTTTTCTTGGTGGAGACATCGAAAGGATTAAGAAATGTCATATGCAAGATGGATTTCTTGTGCCCAGAGTGCTGTGTTCCAGAAGAGCTAGCTCAGATATGCAGAGACTCAGTGAATTTCATCAAGGACCTGATGCCATGGATACAGGGCAATATCATGCCAACACAGCACAAGAAGACGACCCCTGTAAAGGCAAGGGGTAAGCAGAGTGTGCAGAAAAAGCCCCAAAAGAAAAAGAAGATAATTGCAGAAGAGGACTTTTCTGACTCAAGCTCTAGCTCTGGGGACATAATTGTTGCACCTGGTGGAGAGCTTGCATCTGGTGTGCTTGGCACTGAGCAAAATAAGATGAGGGAGGACATAGCTAGAAGAAAAGTTGTGAAGAAGGGGCAGTTGTTCCACCTGCCTATTAATATTATCCACAGGCCACCAGTGGATCCAGTCACAGGGAGGAGGCCCCTTGAGATCAGGGAGCCACATAATTTGCATGTCCAAAATCTTAAGAAGAAAATGAAAATAAATCCTCATGCTACTGTTGTGCCATTCCTTGTCATGGTGGATCCGCATGAGTGCAGCTGTGTGGAGGATTTTAATGAGGGTTTGTTTGAGGAGTACACGTATTATGTGATTGGAGGTTCACACTCTGCAGAGGCTCGTAGACAGTTAGTGAAGGAGCACCCTACTACATTTTTCTTTAGGTATGCAGAGTGTAAGATATATGCTGGTCTTACAACTGAGGAAGCCAAGCTTCTTGCTTGGGATCACAACAACGACAATGACTACAGGCAGAAAATGTCCTCCATAGAGAGAATTCGGTTCTTCCACCATGAATACGAAGATTGTCTTGTGAAGGAAGCTGGGAGAATACATCCCAATCTACGAAAGCAATGCCTTATTGAGGTTGGAATTGCATTGGATGAGAATAGAAAGTCAGATGCTTTGAGGAAATATGATCCATGGTTTCAACTGGCATTTAGATCAGGTGAGATCTGGGATCTTCAGGATAGAATCTTCACAATGTGGGAGCACAAGGAGGTCAAGGGCCAGAAGCAACGAAAGTCGAGGCCAGACCCACAAATTGATCTGAGGGGAAAGGGAAGGAAGGTTGACCTTTCAATTGAAGAGGCTCCTGAGGACATGAAGCTGACCCCATGGAGGGCCCTTCAAGGAATCAAGGATGATACATTGATCATATCAACTTTGTCAAGGGTAATCTCGAAGGAGTTAAGCCTCGAGGAGATGGTGACTGAGCTCAATAAGTATGTATGTTATTCTCAGATCCTTTTTCCCTCCTCCCATGCTTCTTGTCTAACCTAGTCTCTTTATATTTATGTGTCTGTAGTCATAAAGTGTACATGAAGATTCAGGAGGTGATGATGAAGAGGCTGGGTTGCTTTTCTTGGACAGAGGTCCAAGCAGACTATCCAACCACATCATCCTACAAAGCCTTATCAGAATATTTCATCCTGTTTCGTGATTGGGTAGATTCTCTTTTCAGAATATTTCATACTAAACAATTTGATGCATTGCATGGCATCAACATGGGGGCATAAGTCGATGCCTGGCATCGACTTGGGGGCATAAGTCGATGCCT
>MU260719.1:150000-152500 GCA_020310875.1 Ceratopteris richardii
TCAGAAGGATGACATGACTCTTATCTTGAATGCAACTCATGAATCAATGGGAGAAGATCAAAGAGTGTTTTATATTGACTCAGGGTGTAGCAACCATCTGAGTGGGAATCTATCCTTGATGACTGATATGGAAGCAAGGGTGAATGGACATACAGTTAAAACAGGTGACAATACCAAACATAAAGTGGAGAGCATTGGATCAGTGAAGACAAAGAGTGGAAGTACACTTCTGAGCAAGGTACTTTATGTTCCTACTATTCCTAAAAATTTGATAAGTGTAGGGCAAATTGTGGAGAAAGGATATGAAGTAAGATTCACAAATGATGGTGTCTATGTACAAGATCCAAATCAGGGATATAGAACCATAATTGCAGGTAAAAAGGAAGGAAGATTGTTCACTCTCAAAGTCCAAGGTAATGTGGGACATGCATTGTTTACCTATGGAGGTCAAAAGGTGTCTGAATTAGACCTATGGCATAAAAGGCTAGGTCATTTCAATGAGAGAGCTATAAAGGAGATGTCAAAGAATCAGGTAGTGCTTGGATTGCCAAACATTGAAGGGCAACATATGGTGTACAAGTGTGAAGCTTGTCAATTAGGTAAAGCACATAAAAGTTCTTATAACAAATCAGGGTATAAGCATTCAAATATGCTTGAATTGGTTCATACAGATGTATGGGGACCCTCAAGGGACTATAGCATAAATGGATCCAGATATTATGTGTTGTTTGTTGATGATGCAACTAGGTGGATTACTTTGTATGTAATCAAGGACAAATCAGAAGTCTTCAAGACATTCAAACACTTTCATGCTTATGCAGAAAGGATCACAGGGCAAAAGCTCAAGAGGTTAAGGTCAGATGGAGGGGGAGAGTATTTCTCTAAAGAGTTTGATGATTATTTGTGGAATGCAGGTATCAAAAGAGAAGTAACTTGCAGGTACTCCCCTCAACAGAATGGAGTAGCAGAAAGGAGGAATAGGACTCTTGTAGAGTTTGCAAGAGCTATGATGAAGGAAAAGAATTGTCCAAATTACTTATGGGCAGAAGCCATTAACACTGCAACATATCTTGTGAATAGGTTGCCTTGCAAAGCTTTGGATGGAGAAACCCCTTATGAAGCATGGTGGGGTAAGAAACCTAGTCTTGATCATTGTAAAGTATTTGGATGTATTGCATATGCTTATGTTCCTTCACAATTAAGACATAAGCTAGAACCAAAAGCAGAGAAGTATGTGTTTATTGGATATGATGATAGACAGATGGGTTACAGATTGTGGAGTCCATCCACAAAGCAATTTCTTGTTACTAAAGATGTGACATTTGATGAGCAAAACATGTGGTATACAGGATCACCAAATGAGTATACAGGTGTTGAAGAAATTCAAAGAAAAGGAAAGGCAAAGGTAAAGGTATGTGAAGAAATTGTTGATGAAGTGACTCTAGATGTAGAGTGCAGGATCATGTAGAAGAAGGGCCAAGATTTGATCCAGAATCAAATGAGGCTGAAACTTCAAGAAGTGCAGAAATCAGAAGATCTACAAGGGAAAGGAAAGAACCTATAAGGTATAGTTATGATACATCTTTCCTAACAACAAAAGATTATGCCTACATTGTGAAGACAGAAGAAGATCCAACTACTTATGAAGAAGCCAAAGGTAAACAGAATTGGGAAAAGGCAATGCAAGAAGAGTATGATGCTCTACTTGAAAATGAAACTTGGGAATTAGTACCAAGACCAAAGAATCAGAAGGTCATTGGATGCAAGTGGGTATATAAAACAAAGAGGTTTGCAGATGGTAAGGTGTCTAGATATAAGGCTAGACTTGTGGTCAAAGGTTATGCCCAAACTTATGGGGTAGATTATGATGAAACCTTTAGTCCTGTTGCTAAGATGTCTACAATTAGAACATTGATTGCTATTGCTGCTTGCAAGGGATGGAAATTATCACAATTGGATGTGAAAAATGCATTTCTAAATGGTTACATTGCAGATGAAGTATATATGGAGCAACCAGAAGGCTTTATGGAATCAATTGGATCAGATTATGTGTGTAAGCTCAAGAGAGCTTTATATGGGTTGAAGCAAGCTCCAAGAGCTTGGAATTACAGATTGGTCAAGTTCTTGAATGAATGTGGATTTCAAGCATCAAAGGCAGATAGTAGCTTGCTAGTGAAGGCAAGTGAAAATGGATACATTTACATGTGCATTTATGTTGATGATATTATTGTTACAGGAACAGATGCTCAAGGAATCAATGAACTCAAGAAGCAAATAGAGAAGGAGTTTAAGATAAGTGACTTGGGAAACTTATCTTATTTTCTAGGAATGCAGTTTGTGTATACTCAACATGGAGTATATGTTTCACAAGAGAGATATTTGAAGAACCTCCTAGTCAAGTTTAACATGGAAGATTGCAAGATCTCAACCACACCATTGGAGGTAAATCATAAATTAAGCAGGTATGGAGGTGAAGAGTTCAATGATATGAAGAAATATC
>MU260720.1:25000-40000 GCA_020310875.1 Ceratopteris richardii
ACACACACATCTACACATTTACACATGCATACATACACACACATACACATATACATACATGCATATATACACATAGGAAAATAGAGCATACATACACACACACAAACATACACACACATCTACACATTTACACATGCATACGTACACACATACATGTACACACATACATGTACACACATACATGCTTACATACACACACATACACACACATGCATGCTTACATACACACATGCATGCATACACACACATACAAATATGCATACATGCATACATACACACACACATGCATACACACATACATACATACACATATATACACATATGCATACATACACATACACACACATACACATATACACACATGCATGCATATATACACACACATACACATATACACATGCATACATACACATAGCAAAATAGAACATACATACACACACATACACACACACACATCTACACATTTACACATGCATACATACACACATACATGTACACACATGCATGCTTACTACACACACATATACACACATGCATGCTTACATACATACATATATACACATGCATGCATACACACACACACAAATATACATACATGCATACATACACACACACATGCATACACACATCATACACACACATATATACACATAAGCATACATACACATACACACACATACACACATATATACACATACACACACACATATCTACACATTTACACATTTAGATTTTTATAGGTGTTTAAGTATTTATGTTCTAGTATTTTAGGTTTAAGTCTAAGTCTTTCTGATTAGGATTTTCGGGTTTTAACACCTACATAACATATATACAAACATACACATACACATGCATATAATACATATATAAAAAGTACTAGCATTTTAAATAATTTAATTAAATATATATAATTAAATATATAAAAATAGGATTAATTAAGAAAAAATCTGAATATATAAATAAATATATATATAAAATAGGGTTTTAGGTTATTAGCATTAAGATTAGGCTTTTAGGATTAGGGTTTTAGGTTTTTAGGATTAGGATTAAGGTTTTAGGGCTTTAGGGTTTAAGGAAAAAATCTGAATAAATAAATAAATATATATATAAAATAGGGTTTTAGGTTTTTAGGATTAGGATTAGGGTTTTAGGGTTTTAAGATTTAAGGAAAAAATCCGAATAAATAAATAAATATATATATAAAATAGGATAATTATATAAATAAATAAATATAAAAAGTATTAGTGTTTTAAATAATTTATTTAAATATACATAATTAAATATATATAATTAAATATATAAAAATAGGATTAATTAAGAAAAAATCTGAATATATAAATAAATATATATATAAAATAGGGTTTTAGGTTTTTAGGATTAGAATTAGGGTTTTAGGGTTTTAGGGTTTAAAGAAAAAATATGAATCAATAAATAAATATATATATAAAATAAGGTTTTAGGTTTTTAGGATTAGGATTAAGGTTTTAGGATTAGGGTTTTAGGTTTTTAGGATTAGGATAAGGGTTTTAGGGTTTAATGAGAAAATCTGAATAAATAAATATATATATATATATATATAATAGGGTTTTAGGTTTTTAGGATTAGGATTAGAGTTTTAGGATTTTAAGATTTAAGGAAAAAATCTGAATTAATAAATATATATATATATATATATATAATAGGATAATTATATAGATAACTAAATATAAAAAGTATTAGTGTTTTACATAATTTAATTAAATATATATAACACTATATATATATATAATTAAATATATAAAAATTGGATTAATTAAGAAAAAATCTGAATATATAAATAAATATATATATATATATAATAGGGTTTTAGGTTTTTAGGATTATGATTAGGGTTTTAGGGTTTTAGGGTTTAAGGAAAAAATCTCAATAAAAAAATAAATATATATATAAAATAGGGTTTTAGGTTTTTAGGATTAGGATTAAGGTTTTAGGATTAGGGTTTTAGGTTTTTAGGATTAAGATTAGGGTTTTAGGGTTTTAGGGTTTAAGGAAAAAATCTGAATAAATAAATAAATAAATAAATATATATATATATATATATATATATATATATATATATATATATATATATATATATATATATATATATATATATATATATATATATATATATATATATATATATATATATATATATATATATATATATATATATATATATATATATATATATATATATATATATATATATATATATATATATATATATATATAATAGGGTTTTAGGTTTTTAGGATTAGGATTAGGGTTTTAAGATTTAAGGAAAAATCTGAATTAATAAATAAATATATATATAAAATAGGATAATTATATGCATAAATAAATATAAAAAGTATTAGTGTTTTAAATAATTTAATTAAATATATATAATTCAATATATAAAAATAGGATTAATAAAGAAAAAATCTGAATATATAAATAAATATATATATAAAATACGGTTTTAGGTTTTTAGGATTAGGATTATGGTTTTAGGGAGGGTTTTAAGGTTTAAGGAAAAAATCTGAATAAATAAATAAATATATATATAAAATAGGGTTTTAGGTTTTTAGGATTAGGATTAAGGTTTTAGGATTAGGGTTTTAGGTTTTTAGGATTAGGATTAGGGTTTTAGGATTTAAGGAAAAAATCTGAATAAATAAATATATATATATATATATATATATATATATAAAATAGGGTTTTAGGTTTTTGGGATTCGGATTAGGGTTTTAGGGTTTTAAGATTTAAGGAAAAAATCTGAATTAATAAATAAATATATATATATAATGGGATAATTATATAGATAAATAAATATAAAAAGTATTAGTGTTTTAAATAATTTAATTAAATATATAAAAGTAGGATTAATTAAGAAGAAATTTGAATATATAAATAAATATATATATAAAATAGGGTTTTAGGTTTTTAGGATTAGGATTAGGGTTTTAGGGTTTGAGGAAAAAATATGAATAAATAAATAAATATATATATAAAATAGGGTTTTAGGTTTTTAGGATTAGGATTAAGGTTTTAGGATTAGGGTTTTAGGTTTTTAGGATTAGGATTAGGGTTTTAGGGTTTAAGGAAAAAATCTAAATAAATAAATAAATATATATATAAAATAGGGTTTTAGGTTTTAAGGATTAGGATTAGGGTTTTGGGGTTTTAAGATTTAAGGAAGAAATTTGAATAAATAAATAAATATATAGATATAAAATAGGATAATTATATAGATAAATAAATATAAAAAGTATTAGTGTTTTAAATAATTTAATTAAATATAAAAAAATAGGATTAATTAAGAAAAAATCTGAATATATAAATAAATATATATATAAAATAGGGTTTTAGGTTTTTAGGATTAGGATTAGGGTTTTAGGGTTTTAGGATTTAAGAAAAAAATCTGAATAAATATATATATATATATATATATATATATATATATATATATATATATATATATATATATATATATATATATATATATATATATATATATATATATATATATATATATATATAATAGGGTTTTAGGTTTTTAGGATTAGGATTAAGGTTTAAGGATTAGGGTTTTAGGTTTTTAGGATTAGGATTAGGGTTTTAGGGTTTAAGGAAAAAATCTGAATAAATAAATAAATATATATATAAAATAGGGTTTTAGGTTTTTAGGATTAGGATTAGGGTTTTAGGATTTTAAGATTTAAGGAAAATTATGAATTAATAAATATATATATATATATAATAAGATAAATATATAGATAAATAAATATAAAAAGTATTAGTGTTTAAGTATTTAGGTTCTAGTATTTCAGGTTTAAGACTTTAGGAGTAAGATTTTTAGGTTTAATAAAAAACAAATGATTTAAAATGTCCATATTGTAGCAGATGGCTTCTTTGGATCCGAAGGAGAGAATGGCATGTCCTTGCACTCAGTGCAAGTATCAAATTTATCGAAAAGGACGGATTTGTACTGCACATGTTAGAGAGTATGGATCCTTCGATAGGAGTCGACTAGAAAACCTATGCTACCATTCGCATGGTCCCCCAGATGAGCAGATGGACCCAAACAACATTGCACCGGTAACCTCTCGTGGACAAAAGAGAACAAAGAAGGACTTGGACGTAGAAGCAATTACTAATAGTATTACATAGAATGAACATATGGAAGAGATGCTCAAAGCATTTTATGAGATGGACGAAGATCATGATGGTGGTGAAGATGTCGAGAGTTTCATGGACACAACATAATTTCCACAATCAGAAGTCGATGAAGAATATGAAAACATGCGAAGACTAGCTCGTTTACCACTTTACAATGGAGCAAAGATATCTGTACTATGTGTGTCACTCACGATGCTCAATCTGCAATCCATTTATGGATGGTCAGATAGTAGTGTCACTGAATTGTTCAGGTAAGTGGAGAACAAATTGGCCTTCATTGTTGTATCAAAATAACTTTATTTACTAATATCATTTTTAATTGCTTATTGCAGATTCTTAAAGATCAATTTTTGCTAGAAGGCAATGACATGCCTCCAACATGCGGAGATGCAAAAAAACTTTTACAGTCCATTGGAATGGATTATACTAAAATTCATGCTTTTTCGAATGATTGCATTCTCTTTCGGAATGAATATGAGCATCTCCACGTATGTCCAAAGTGTGGAGCAAATAGATTTAGAGAAGACCTTGTAGACGAAGCAATCCCCGCAAAGGTTCTTCGCCACTTTCCTATACGAATTAAGAACATGTTTAGATGCAAATCTATAGCTGAGTTAATGTCATGGCATACAAAGAACACGTCTACAGATGGTGTAATGTGAGTGTCTGCTGACTCTGATGCTTGGAAGCACATAGATAGTAAGTGGCCAGAGTTTGGTAGTGAGCCTCGGTCCATACGTCTAAGCCTAGCTATGGATGGAGTGAATCCATTTGGTTTACACAGTTCTTCATGGAGCACATGACCTGTATGTTTGGTGAATTATAACATCCCACCATGGCTGGCCAAAAGACAGGTCACTTATTATTAGCTCTTATTGTACCACGTAAGTATAAGGTAAAAAACATGGATGTATATCTTGCCCCACTTGTGGAAGAACTGCGCATTTTATGGGATGGGATTACTGTGCGTGACATGTCTCAACCTATAAGAAAACGAGACGTGTGAGTGCAAGGCATACTTATGTGGAGGATGCATGATTGGCTTGGTTATGGTGAATGTTCAGATTTATCGATTCTGGGTTACCATGCTTGTCCCTTATGTGGACCACGACTCGAAGCATGCTATTCCAAAGCACTACGTAAAACTGTCTATGAAGGACACCATAGATATTTGCCTGATGGACATGTTTTACGTGAAGGACAAATTGGTCGACAAGCGCAATGCCAAATGAAAGCTAGCAATTGGAAACACTGTGGGATTCAGAAAATCCAGTCATTGGCATGAAGGGGTTGTCTATTTTTCATGAACTCCCTTATTGGAGTGAATTGTTGATCAATCATTTGGTAGACCCGATGCATATTTTTAAGAATGTGGGAGAGATTCTTTGGAAAACTTTGGTCGAAAAGAAAGAAAGAAAAGCACAAAGGGAGGACTTAGAAGAGTGAGGTCGTATGCGAGACTTGTGGGCAATTACTAAGCCCAACGGAACAGTATCATTACCAAGAGCTCCTTGGGTGCTTCGCAAGATGGAAGAACAACAATTGAAGAAAACAATTTCAGAGTTTTGGACACCTACTGGATGCATGAGGTGTCTAAAGACTGCTTTCACACAAAATGACGATCTTGGAGGGCTCAAGTTTCATGATTGGCACAAGTTTTTACAGTTTGTGCTCCCTGTAGCCCTAAAAGATTGTCTTTCGGATGATGTACGAAGAACCATTTATAAAATTAGTTCTTTAGTACGGTGGATCTCTTCTAAAGAGACAAATAAAGATAGCATATAGAGTGCAAAACTCAATGCTATCGAGACTATTTGTATGGTAGAGAAATACTTTCCCACAAGTATTCTCACTATTCAACTTCATTTACTGGTTCATGTGGTAGATGAAGTTGGAATAGCAGGAACTGTCCATAGTCGATGGATGTTCTTCTTAGAGCGCTTTATGAAGACATTAAAAGTGTTTGTTCGACAGAGAGCACGTCCAGAGGGTAGCATGACAGAGGGATGGCTTGTACAAGAGTCTCTTGTATTCATAACTAAGTTTCTACATATGTCGTTTCCCGAAATGCCTCGGTTATGGAGCGATGATGAATATGTTTGTATCGTAGGCGATGAACCACAAGGTAAAGGATTGCAAAGGAAAATGGATGCAGCTTTCAGAGAGAAGGCAATGAGGTTTTGCATAGTTAACTCTGAGCCTATGCAAAAGTGGTTAAAAAGGTATGAGCTTGCCAAGGAAACCAACGCAAAGGAAAGAGCTCTGTTTCGAAAGAATCGTTCCACTCGATTTTCACCTCTTTGAGAAATTCTTTGACCTCTTCCACCTTTTCTAATGAGCAGATGGCTAGATACAGCGGTTTCACAAGCAAAGGCATCGGGTGAAGATATCTCTGAAGAAGAAGAAGAACTTGCAAAGGGATGTGATTGGGAGTATACTAAATACGGTGCACTACGGTCTCATGGACGACACTTTTGAATCGCACGAATCGATAGAAATAGGTCTACTTTTGATAGTGGGGTGAGGGTGAACTTTTTGCAAAAAAGTAGAGCGAGTGCAATAGATGATAATGCTCAAGAAGGCCAGCTAGATTATTTGATGGAGAGTTTTAATCTCCAAAAGAACAACCTACTCTTGTGATTAGAGCACCTCTATACCAAGAGTAAGTCAAAAACTTCCACTAATTTAGAGGATCAATTACTAACTATCAAAGGATTAACAAATCTGTGAAGAAGATGAAACACAGAAAAGTCTGCTGCACTATTTCTCCACATTGACCTATCAAACATGTAAAGTTTTTGATGAAACTTTGTACGAAGTATCTCCTAGAGATTGCGCATCTACTCCAAGTTGAATTACTTCAAAAGATTAAGTATAACTTGAGAAATTAACTTCTCAAGTTACCTATGTCAGAAACTGTCATTCAGAACAGTCGATTTTACACCTGTAACTTTTAAGACTTGGTTCTCCTTGAATAGAACCCGTTTTCCAAAATGCTTCTAGACATGAGTAGCTTATCTTCCAACTTAAAGATTAAGCCCTCACTCATGCAAAACTTTAAACTGTGCTGGGAGAAATGATCAAAACATTAAGTTCGAAATATGCGCCTGTTTTAGGAACCTGTGAATACACTTCACATATGAATGTTCCTACACTTAATTCTCTAAGCCTGATTACAATTGGAAGCTAAAACTTTGTACAGAGGTCAAGCAACTCTCAACTTAGACTTGTACAAAAACATTTCACAATTGATCTACTGTAGAAGGAGAACACGCAGAAACATCGGGCGCAATATTTTTGATTACTCAGAAAAATTTTCAGTTGAGTGATGAGAGAGAACTCAACTAACTTTTTCTCTATCTCATGACATCTAACTTCCTCATTCTTGACTTCTAACTATTGTCACGTATGCTCTCATACTTGCCCCGACTTTTCTCAAAGTATTTATAGATAAATTTGTACATGATTCTTACTAAACAAAAGATCTAAGTCAGCTATGACTATACTAATGTACATTTGTGTACACTTCTCTTATCCTCTGAATGTAATCTTCTTCCAAACTTTAAGAATTGATTCTTCCTTCATCCTTTAATCTTCCAAGCCTTCAATTGGTGATTGATCTGCACCAACAGCTCCCCCTCAATCATCAATTGAGGTTTTCTCTGTCTTCTTTATACCTGCCATGTCTTTGAATCTTTGCAACTTAGGTCCATCCAAGCTCTTTGTCATCATATCTGCCACTTGCTCTTTTGTTGGAGTGTACATCACTTCAATCTCTTTATCTAGTACCTTTTCCCTCAAGAAATGATACTGAATTTCTATATGCTTAGTCCTGGCATGAAAAACAGGGTTAGCTGCCAAATACAAAGAACTCATATTGTCTCCAAAAATTATTGGAATACTATGATCAATCTCAAAACTTTTCATCAAGGTCTTCAACCATATCACTTCCTTTGCAGCTTCTACCATTCCCTTATACTCAGCTTCTGTGGATGATAAAGCAACTGTATGTTGCTTCTTTGAACACCAAGAAACTAGCTTATCTCCAACATAACAGAGATACCCATGAGTAGACCTTCTATCATCTGAGTCACCTGCCCAATCTGCATCACTAAACACTTTGATTCTTGTGTCAGAAGTGAAACCATAATACAAACCTTCACTTAGGGTTCCTTTGATATATCTGAGTACCCTTTGGGCTGCAATCCAATGAGTCTTCTTTGGACAATGCATAAATTGTGACAACACACCTACTGCATATGATAGATCTGGCCTTGTCAAGGTAGCATAGATTAAACTACCTACCAAACTCTGATATTTCTTCATATCATTGAACTCTTCACCTCCATACCTGCTTAATTTATGATTTACCTCCAATGGTGTAATTGAGGTCTTGCAATCTTCCATGTTAAACTTGACTAAAAGATTCTTCAAGTATCTCTCTTGTGAAACATATACTCCATGTTGAGTATACACAATCTGCATTCCTAGAAAATAAGATAAGTTTCCCAAATCACTTATCTTAAACTCCTTCTCTATTTGTCTTTTGAGTTCATTGATTCCTTGAGCATCTGTTCCTGTAACAATAATATCATCAACATAAATGCACATGTAAATGTATCCATTTTCACTTGCCTTCACTAGCAAGCTACTATCTGCCTTTGATGCTTGAAATCCACATTCATTCAAGAACTTGACCAATCTGTAATTCCAAGCTCTTGGGGCTTGCTTCAACCCATATAAAGCTCTCTTGAGCTTACACACATAATCTGATCCAATTGATTCCATGAAGCCTTCTGGTTGCTCCATATATACTTCATCTGCAATGTATCCATTTAGAAATGCATTTTTCACATCCAATTGTGATAATTTCCATCCTTTACAAGCAGCAATAGCAATCAATGTCCTAATTGTAGACATCTTAGCAACAGGACTAAAGGTTTCATCATAATCTACCCCATAAGTTTGGGCATAACCTTTGACCACAAGTCTAGCCTTATATCTAGACACCTTACCATCTGCAAACCTCTTTGTTTTATATACCCACTTACATCCAATGACCTTCTGATTCTTTGGTCTTGGTACTAGTTCCCAAGTTTCATTTTCAAGTAGAGCATCATACTCTTCCTGCATTGCCTTCTCCCAATTCTGTTTACCTTTGGCTTCTTCATAAGTGGTTGGATCTTCTTCTGTTTTCACAATGTAGGCATAATCTTTTGTTGTTAGGAAAGATGTATCATAACTATACCTTATAGGTTCTTTCCTTTCTCTTGTAGATCTTCTGATTTCTGCACTTCTCGAAGTTTCAGCCTCATTTGATTCTGGATCAAATCTTGGCCCTTCTTCTACATGATCCTGCACTCTACTTCTAGAGTCAACTTCATCAACAATTTCTTCACATACTTTTACCTTTGCCTTTCCTTTCCTTTGTATTTCTTCAACACCTGCAAACTCATTTGGTGATCCTGTATACCATATATTTTGCTCATCAAATGTCACATCTTTAGTAACAAGAAATTTCTTTGTGGATGGACTCCACAACCTGTAACCCATCTGTCTATCATCATATCCAATAAACACATACTTCTCTGCTTTTGGTTCTAGCTTATGTCTTAATTGTGAAGGAACATAAGCATATGCAATACATCCAAATACTTTACAATGATCAAGAGTAGGCTTCTTACCCCACCATGCTTCATAAGGGGTTCCTCCATCCAAAGCTTTGCAAGGCAACCTATTCACAAGATATGTTGCAGTGTTAATGGCTTCTGCCCATAAGTAATTTGGACAATTCTTTTCCTTCATCATGGCTCTTGCAAACTCTACAAGAGTCCTATTCCTCCTTTCTGCTACTCCATTCTGTTGAGGGGAGTACCTGCAAGTTACTTCTCTTTTGATACCTGCATTCCACAAATAATCATCAAACTCTTTAGAGAAATACTCTCCCCCTCCATCTGATCTTAATCTCTTGAGCTTTTGCCCTGTGATCCTTTCTGCATAGGCATGAAAATGTTTGAATGTCTTGAAAACTTCTGATTTATTCCTTGATTACATACAAAGTAATCCACCTGGTTGCATCATCAACAAACAACACATAATATCTGGATCCATTTATGCTATAGTCCCTTGAGGGACCCCATACATCTGTATGAACCAATTCAAGCATATTTGAATACTTGTACCCTGATTTGTTATAAGAACTCTTATGTGCTTTACCTAATTGACAAGCTTCACACTTGTACACCATATGTTGCCCTTCAATATTTGGCAATCCAAGCACCACCTGATTCTTTGACATCTCCTTTATAGCTCTCTCATTGAAATGACCTAGCCTTTTATGCCATAGGTCTAATTCAGATACCTTTTGACTTCCATAGCTAAATAATGCATGTCCCACATTACCTTGGACTTTGAGAGTGAACAATCTTCCTTCCTTTTTACCTGCAATTATGTTTCTATATCCCTGATTTGGATCTTGTACATAAACACCATCATTTGTGAATCTTACCTCATATCCTTTCTCCACAATTTGCCCTACACTTATCAAATTTTTAGGAATAGTAGGAACATAAAGTACCTTGCTCAGAAGTGTACTTCCACTCTTTGTCTTCACTGATCCAATGCTCTCCACTTTATGTTTGGTATTGTCACCTGTCTGAACTGTATGTCCATTCACCCTTGCTTCCATATCAGTCATCAAAGATAGATTCCCACTCAGATGGTTGCTGCACCCTGAGTCAATATAAAACACTCTTTGATCTTCTCCCATTGATTCATGAGTTGCATTCAAGATAAGAGTCATGTCATCCTTCTGATCTAATGCATAATTGTAATAATTATTGTTGTAGGACTGAGATTGGAAGTTTCTTCCACCTCCTCTACCATATGATGTCCTACCTCCTCTTCCTCTGAAATTGCCTCTTTGGTTTCTGCCTCCTCTACCTCTTTGATTATAATTCTGATTATTGCTTCCACCATTTTGATTGTTATACCAACAATCATTTGCCAAATGATTTGTTCTGCCACGAATCCAACAAGCTTTAGCATTATCTTTGTTCTTACCTCCTCTTCCTTTACCTCTGAAATTCATCTTCCCTTTTGTGAAGTTAGCTTGATTTGAATTCCCTTCATCATCATTTGATTGCTTTCCCTTGCCATTCTTTTTCTTGTCTTTGGAGTACATAGCTTGACTTGTACTTCTATCATTGTCTCCTTTAAGATCCTGCTCAAAGGTTAGCATGTGTCCTAGCAATTGATTAAGATCAGGAGTAAAGTGATCAAGTGACAATTCTATGGACAATATAAAAGGCTTCCACTTCTCATCTCCTCTCAAACCTGTAAGTATTTGTCTTACCAACTTTTCCTCTTCAATGTCTTCATCCACTGCTCCCAAGCTATCTGCAATATCTTTCATTCTTGCCACATAATCTGAAATTGACTGTGAGCTCTTCTTCTTGAAGGTTGTGAACTCAGCCCATAGTGATGACTTCCTTGACTTAGTTGTATTTTGGAAATGCTCTTCCAAGGCATTCCAAACATCTGTAGCACTTTCCAAACCTCTGATGTGAGGTAAAAGGTAATCATTTACAGCCATGTAGATGATACTCCTTGCTTGAGCATCCTTTCTCATCCAAGTCTTCAACATTGCAAGCTCTTCCCTAGTAGGAATACTAGGATCTGCAAACTCTGGTTTTTCTTCATCTCCTGTAATAAATGATATAAGATCTTTGCTCATGAGGTGTGCTTCCATCCTCATGGACCATGCTGGATAGTTCTCCCTATCTAGCTTATCAATCTGCAAGCTTTCTCCCATCTTGTGTCCACCTGTGTATTGAAATCTTCAAGCTTTACAAACAATGTATGTACCTTTACTTCGAATTAGACTCCTTTTGCCTTTCTTGATGTCAAATAGTCTTCTCCTCAAGCTCTGACTCCAAGCTTTCACTTCTTAGTCCTTCAAGTGTTGAATTTCTTGAATCTGCAGCAGTCGGGATCCTCCTTTCCTTAATTTGATGTCTCCTGCTCTGATACCACTGATGGAGAGTTTTAATCTCCAAAAGAACAACCTACTCTTGTGATTAGAGCACCTCTATACCAAGAGTAAGTCAAAAACTTCCACTAATTTAGAGGATCAATTACTAACTATCAAAGGATTAACAAATCTGTGAAGAAGATGAAACACAGAAAAGTCTGCTGCACTATTTCTCCACATTGACCTATCAAACATGTAAAGTTTTTTATGAAACTTTGTACGAAGTATCTCCTAGAGATTTCACATCTACTCCAAGTTGAATTACTTCAAAAGATTAAGTATAACTTGAGAAATTAACTTCTCAAGTTACCTATGTCAGAAACTGTCATTCAGAACAGTCGATTTTACACCTGTAACTTTTAAGACTTGGTTCTCCTTGAATAGAACCCGTTTTCCAAAATGCTTCTAGACATGAATAGCTTATCTTCCAACTTAAAGATTAAGCCCTCACTCATGCAAAACTTTAAACTGTGCTGGGAGAAATGATCAAAACATTAAGTTCGAAATCTGCGCCTGTTTTAGGAACCTGTGAATACACTTCACATATGAATGTTCCTACACTTAATTCTCTAAGCCTGATTACAATTGGAAGCTAAAACTTTGTACAGAGGTCAAGCAACTCTCAACTTAGACTTGTACAAAAACATTTCACAATTGATCTACTGTAGAAGGAGAACACGCAGAAACATCGGGCGCAATATTTTTGATTACTCAGAAAAATTTTCAGTTGAGTGATGAGAGAGAACTCAACTAACTTTTTCTCTATCTCATGACATCTAACTTCCTCATTCTTGACTTCTAACTATTGTCACGTATGCTCTCATACTTGCCCCGACTTTTCTCAAAGTATTTATAGATAAATTTGTACATGATTCTTACTAAACAAAAGATCTAAGTCAGCTATGACTATACTAATGTACATTTGTGTACACTTCTCTTATCCTCTGAATGTAATCTTCTTCCAAACTTTAAGAATTGATTCTTCCTTCATCCTTTAATCTTCCAAGCCTTCAATTGGTGATTGATCTGCACCAACATTATTGTGGTGTGATTCAAGATATCTTGAAACTATCTTTTACAAAGTTTGATTATTTTGTTTTTGATGTGAAATGGTTCAAAGTAGTCACCTCTAGAAGAAATGCAACAGTGAGGTGGGATAAAAGCGGTTTGCTTCAAGTCGACTCCACAAAATTATGGACGGATGAAAGGGATACATTTGTACTTCCCAAACATTGTGAGCAAGTTTTTTTTATACAATTCAAAAGAACCAAAGTGGCTATTTGTTTTACAAGTCACCCCACGTAGTAGACAAATTTGTGAGAATATAGATGTACAAGATAGTCCATCTAGAGTGGACTCAGAGATCATTGTTCGAGAAGAAGAGGTCATTGTTTGAGAAGAAGAGGTCATTGTTCGAGAAGACGAAGCAATAGATGATGATCAGGAAGAAACCAGCATAGCAAGCGATTTAGAAGCCATCAATATAGAGATAGATATTCTCGGTGCATCGGATCTTCAAGAGGATGTTAGATTAGAAGATTTTTGAATAAAACACTTGTACGTGCTAATTTTTGTTTTTTTTTTTCTGTTTATTCTCTATATTACCTTTATTATCACATACTAATTATTTGAGTTCTTTTGTTACAGAGCACGATGGGAGACAGTCCTCTAGTCACTCCTCATTCCATGACAGAGGAGCAATTTTTAGAGTTTATCTCTCAAGTACCTCCCGCGTATATGGTCGTTGCATCACAGTATTGGATCCCTCGTGGTAGCACTCCACCCGGCCTCACTCCTGGTGGATTCACTCCTATCGGCCTTACTCCTAACGGCCTTACTCCTAACGGCCTTACTCCTAACGGCCTCACTCCCGCCGGTGTCACTCCCGCCAGTGTCACTCCTGCGGGTGGTGCTACTCCCACAGGAGGTATGTCTCCTAGCTTTGTGACTCCACCACGACCATCTTTCCAGCCATCTCCTACTGGGTCTAGTAGTAGACATGTGCGTTCGACGCCTCAGCGCGATACGAGTTCTGGCTCGTCTCATAGATCGAGGTCACGCTCTAGAGGAGGAGGTTTTAGGAGTGGATCTACAGGTAGGTCTGGAGCAGGTGGCTATTATGGAGGCAGTGCGACAAACATTGTCTCGCCCGCTTCTACTCCTAGGACGAGTACATGCAGTACACCACGTGGAACACCACGTACACCTTGGGGTGCTCATGATCATGATGACTCCAAGTTGTATAGTATCCGAGATGGAGCTCCGGTGATGGATGCGGCTGATAAAGCAATGCGTGCACGTATACGATAGCTTTGCTCCATACAGTTTGGACACTCCATCATGCTGAAATGGAGTGAACGGGATAAAGATCGGAAGAATTATATCACACAAACAATTTATGAGGATTTTCGACCAGCCAATGGACAGTCTCTTGTCAGTTCAGAGTGGATTCTGCACACCGCACGTGAGGTGATGTCCCATCGACTATCAAAGGCTCGTGATGCTTTCAGAGCAGGCTTACCAAAGCCTATATGGTTAGATGCTGAGGAGTGGGATCTGATTCACGACGAGCAGCAGCACACTCTTGACTGATATTGCCAGCAGCGAGATGCCGCAGCCACACGTTTAGATACGGTTGGACCGTCACATTTGGGCAGCGGCGGATATGACACGATGCGTCATGAGTTTGTAAGTACCATTTCATTTATTGAATTTATTTGTGTTAAGTTTCTCATGTATGTTCCTCTAATGTTTTGTATATTTGTTGCAGAAGCTAGCAGTGGGTC
>MU260720.1:45000-50000 GCA_020310875.1 Ceratopteris richardii
ATATATTCTTCTTCGTTGTGGTGCTCTAGCTTGTGGTGGTGGTGGTCTTCGTTGGACATTTTCTTGTGGTCTTGGTTGGGGTGGTCTACGACGGGGTTGAAAGACTTTCTTCTTTCGTTGCACGCATCTTGAGCTTTCTTCTTGTTCAGGATGTTGTTGTTGGCTTTGCTCCCTCTCTTGATCATTGGGTATGGCCCCCTGATTTGTTGGTAGTGTCTTTCCCGCTACAGTAACCCTATGATTTGTAGGTATTTCTTCGTTACCCCATGGTAGCAATGTTTGACTCTCCTCACTTGATTGTGAACGTTGTTGAGACACATCCTCATGCGATTCATCAAACTCATCATGAGAAACTACCTGTCTGTGAGCACGCTCCTTCACCCTTGCCTTTTTTGGTACCTTTGGTGATGGAGGCTCATCATATGATGATGGTGGTGATTGGGGTTGATTTATGGCCTCTTCCCTGGATTGCCCATGTTCCACTTGTTCATGCAAATGTTCACTCCCAGAGGTATGACCACCACCTGTTTCACGATAGGATGCAGAGCACGAGACACTACATCGCCTTTTGTGGTGATTCATCCATGGTGGCTTCTGAGTGCCTTACACATAGGTAGGAAAGTTAATGGGATCCTTCCTTGCAGTTTGCTTTGTTCGTGCCATCCTCTATAGTGCTAGAATGTTGAAATGAGACAATGAGTCTCCTTTTATAATGTTTCACTTAAAAAGGTTATGTTCACATCTGAATCGACAAAAAATAGTTAAAAGATTAAAAATTACCTTAAAAAATTACAAACAAGAGATTAGTGTGTAGCAAACCTTATGAATTATTCAGAAAATGCCATGAATGTATTAAATGACTTCACTTCCATGATGAACCCTGTCGTGTTCTTGTAGCCCACCATTGAGCATGACGTAAAGGTCCCAATGACGACTTCCATTTTTCAATAGCTAAGTTGTGTTGTTGATTAAATCTTGCAAGTTTTGCAACTTTCGACTCCTGGGCTCATTCCATTGCATATGTCCTTGAAAATGCAGTACGATAAAACCACTTAAACATCTCTTCCATATAGTTTGATTGCATTGCACCACCACCATGTCGTGTGTTCTTGAAGTAAACACCTCTAGCCTTGTAATGTGACTTCTCCATTCCTTGTGTACTAAAAATCTCCAATGAACCATATCGATGCATAAAAAATGCTCCATGTGCAAATAAAATATGCTGAAATGATATAAGTACATATAACACAATCTTATCAACAAGAAAATTGAAAAAATAAGAAAACTTACAATGTAATGTGTAATATTGCTCTCTCCCCAAGATAGGATGAAACACTTTGCAAACTCCATTAATGTATCTTGAAACAACTGACGGTCATTTTTGTTGGAGCTATTAAGAATCATTAAGCCTACCAACTTATCTAAGCATGAGCAAACCTTCTTTCGCCTATTACTAAGGTCAGTTTGAGAATCATTATCAGTGGTGATCATGCACAAGTCTTTCCATAGCTCCCTGCATTCATTTTTCTTAGGGCTTACACCTCTTCTGAAAAATTTTCTTGCCTTCTTCCCTATCATTGACACTTGTTGCAAACTATTTTGCGATTAACCAGGTTTTTTGACAACTAGAGTTACATTACCACCATGAAAACCAATCGAATTAAGCAACTCTTCCAATTTTTTGATTGCTTGTACAGATTTATCAATTGGCTTCATGGAAAATGCATATTCTATGTGGAGCTTCAATAATCTATCAAATATTCTCATGAAAGCATGCAATGTGCAAAAGTGAACATTAACTAATGGAAATGGAATAATGGGATTCCAATCTTTATCTAATGTGTCACGGTTACGTATTTCTAACATTGGACACCTTAACAAAGGTCTATCCCATTCCGTGGAAGTAGGTGCATCTATGTATTCATCTAAGCTAGATAGTACTTTTTGTTGTCCCTTTGTTACTTTGTAGCCTCGAGTACAAAATGGACATGGATAACGAGCAGATGCACCTTTCTTGCAACCTAACATGCATTTGATAGTTTTTAAATCCCCACCCAAGTGCCAATCTATCTCAAAATCACCAAAGTTTTCTACGTGGAGCTTTGCACCATGAATTTGAGAAACTATTACTTTAGTGATCCATGGGGTCCTACTAAAAATCCATGAAAGAACATCATTGGATTCTTTAGGTACTTCAATAGCACCTAATCACCATATTTCTTTCTCGGATTGAACACTATATGTAGAGTTAGAGCTAGAGTTACTACTTTCATCAGATATGGCATTTGTCATAGCTTCATTCATGAGTGTCAAACTCAATCTCTCCATTCGTCGTCCCTTTATGATCTGGCATTCATCTAACTTCAATATAAATTGTAATTTGGTATTACAATCTGCATAAATTAGCAAAATTTATAACATCAAAATACAATGTATATCAAGGTAACAATAGTGCACATAGCTAGTATAGTAGATTTGTAAAATCGAACCATTGCCTGTTGAAGCCTCTCCAAATCCACGAATATGTTGTTGTACTTTGTGTAAGGAAATCCATTTCCATCTGTGCTTTTCAACTCTTTCTTGGATGTAGATAAATGATACATAGACATAGGCATAATATCCTCTATATATAAGTAGTTTCCAAGAATACTAGCTATATTTGCATTGGACATTGACTTCTTTAGTGATACCTTGTAAGGAGATGGAAACATATTCTGCAAAATACCTTCTCTTTGTAATGAATGCTTCAAAAGGTTGTACAATGCATTGTATCCTTTACTACTAATTCCTGCTTCATCACATACCATCTGCATGTCTCTAGGAGTGTGTTTTGTTTTGGACTCCAAGTTGTCCTCTCCAATCATGAAGTAACAAAGAATCAACAAATCATCTTTATTTTGTCAATCCTAGGAATATCCATAAGACCACAGCCCCTTCAAGATAATAGATTCAAGGAAATAAGAGATTGATGGCTGGATTGCTGAGAGAAATTGAAGATGAAGAGAAAATCTTGAGTTTACCATAACTAAGGCAAATCTCCATCATTTTCTATGTTCTTTATGTCAAAACCATGCCATTTCATTAGCAGAATACAAATATGAACTCAAAATTGAAAAATATCACCTGTATCACAAAGACGAGACAATCGCGATTCTGTACCAACAGACGATTTTCACAATTTTGGAACTTCCTTCAGTCCTTTCCACTCATTTACAGCAATAGGTCTCTCTCTTCATACAACTTACTCAGTAATACACAAATATGACTCACAAATCTCCATGATTAAGCAAGAGACATGCTCACACATCAAAGGAATTACACTCAACAGGAGAAAACACGATTTTGCAGAAACTCTTTCTTCTCTATTGATAGCTTGAGCAAATAACTAACCAACCTCTCCAAAATAGAGAAAATTGACTTATATACATTTTCAAGTGTCCCTTTTCACACTTGAAATTAGGTCTTTTTCTCTAATTTTCTAAAAAATGCTATCTAAGAGTTTCTAAAAATTCTACAAAAATTACAGGAGATCCTCAACCACATAAGGAAGACTCTTCCTTATTTTTACAATCATTGCATAAATATTTTACAAGTTTTTTGACTTTTTACTAATTTTTTTACATCAAAAATGCTCTTCCAAAAATACACCTTCCAACAGAGTGATAATATCTTGTAACTTTTTTGTGAAATCTTTAATCACTTGCTTCTTGATAAGGTTTCCTATCTATGACTCCAAAATACTAATCACCTGCTTGTTGGTCAAACAAGAATTTAATTACTTGAATTGATCCTCTGTTGTTGATGACACACTAACATCTTCAACAAATGACTTACATAACAAGAAAAAAAAAAAAAAATATATATATATATATATATATATATATATATATATATATATATATATATATATATATATATATATATATATATATATATATATATATATATAAGTCTTCCAAACAGAGAAACAAATACAAGCCAAACCTTATCGCAAAAACTCATCGTTTGCATGCTCCACCACCAATTGAAAGAGAGTCAAAGGATGTTAATGATCGTCTCCTACGTCGCATCCCAAGTGGAGTCTCTCTCAAGTGTTGGACAGTGTTTTTTAATTTCTCAATTGTTCTCTCCTTTTCTTCCATATGCTTTTCAAGCTCTGCAAGCTTTTCTTATAAAGATATGATTGTGCTTTCAAAAGTGACCAACCTTGTATGATTTAGTTGATATTGTTGAATCCAATACTTAGTAATGACATTTGAATGTGTAGATAATCGTTGACAATAACCTAAGAGCCCAGCTTTATCGGCAACGATGAACTGAAGTAAAGTTGAGAGGTTATGGAATGTTGGATGGTAAGAAGACATTGGATCAAGAGGGTATAATGAACCATGAGTCCAAAGATCAATATTCTTTTCTTCAGCTTCACGATGCTCATTTTGAGAGTTCACATCATTGTTGCACTGTGTATTTGGAGCAAACTCTCTGGGCACACGAACATGGATACTTGTTGATGCTGGGGCATGAGGACGTCCTAATGTGAGGTTTGTAATAGGTGTCAACACCATCTTTTCCAACAATTAAACAATACTCAGAAAGAGACCAGAAATTTGTTTGGAAGAGATGCTAGACCATGATTTTCTCAAGAAAATTTTGTTTTCCTGGATGTGTAAGGGTCACAGTGTGTTTTTCCACTGAGAATAGCAAAAAATGATCAAATTTTGAAAAAGTCATTTTTTGGGTGAAGAGTAGTTACGGATTTGATGATGTGGTACTCTACTTTTGGAGGGATTTTAACAATATTACTTTTCCAAAAGAAAAATTAAAAACTAAACTAAAAAAAAGTCACTTCTAACATATATATTAAAAAATGAGCCCTTTCACGTAAATAAACACTGAAATTGAGACTTTGAAAAAAAATCATTCTTTTATTCCCATACATGCTCGAGTTTCATGATGTGGAAAGTAGATTCCCTTTCTCTCTCTCTAATAGAAGAGAGAGA